>JAXQQM020081448.1:0-18235 GCA_034641835.2 Pinus albicaulis
GTTTGTAGAATTTATGGTTAGCCCTGTCTATCAAATATCTCTTTATTGATAAGTTATGTTTCTCAAGTTCCCTTTGTTGAGAATTAAATTTCTTTTTTCCAAATCATTAATGTCCATCTCATTCCAAAACAAAGGATCCTGTGGCCAAGTTAGATTTGCCCTTTGATATCCCATATCCCTTGAAGAGTTTGTCATGATCTTATTTTGACTCCATTGCCCAATGAACCGGATATTTCCTCTTTCTGTCTATCTTTCCTAGACCCTTCATATTCTGCTGTATCAACTCAACCCAACCAAACAAACATTTGCACGTAATAACTAGTCTAAAAATCCATAACCAAAGCAAACAAGATAAACCTTTGCAAACAAATATTTGAGAGATCCCTCTCTGAGAACAGGGGGACTAGATCCTGGAACTCTAAAGATTGGTTTTGATGTTGCCTTGTCTTTTGATTTTCCAAACTGTCAAAACACGGGACACCAACATATGGAATCCAGTGTTGTTTGTCCTTGTTAGTGCAAGTGAGTGTAAATTTTTTCATTGATAACATACCCAAATGCCTACAAATTACTAGAAGGAATGGGATTGGTTTAATGCTACTTTAGGAGAATGGGATACTTACCCATTATGGCTACTTCTAAGGGATCACATAGCCCAAGGAAGGACCCCAAATTCTCGTGTTGGGAGTATGCATGGGAAGAAGAGTAGTGGATGTGAATAACTCTCTATGGTGTTTAACCACTAGTTCTCCTACTTTGAATCCTCCCAATGGAAAGAACTTACCGATATTCAGGCCCTTCCATACAACCTAGTGAACTCTTCCTTGATATCAATAAGCAATGAAAAGGGAATGTGTGAAAGAGACAAAGAATTGTATGCCAGTGAATTAGTGGAATTTGTGAATAGAAACTAGGACCACATACCAAAGTGACATTGTGACTATGATCTGGGGTGAAAAGAAACCTTTAAATCATAACATACATGTGTGGAGTTGTGGGCTTCATTATTGGTGAGGGAATTCAATTTTGAAGCCATTTACATGAGCTAGAAAGCTAAATGAAAATTTTGAGAAAGCTTATTGAATATTTTCAGATAAAACACTAACAAATGGAAGTATTAAGGGATTATTGGCTAGGAGAATGGTTCCTTTTGTGTTATGTAAGCCCAGAGTGGCCAGATGGTGAAAGATAACAAGGTCGAACTCAATGGATGAAAGGTAGTATACTATATCCTTGTGTATGAAGGAGAGTAGCCTTAATGTTCTTTGCCTTGATTTGCATCTATTAACGGTGAAAAAAGCTTCCTCTTAAGGCATTAGATTTGGCTCAGAGGTGGCCAACTGCAAGAAATCTACCACCTAGCGGTGCCTATGGTTTCGTGGAGAGTGGTACTCCATTTTTTAGTTTCCAACAAGCTACTATGAATCAAATAAGTGTATAAACTTTCTTTTTTTATTGAAAGGATATTTTTGTTCAGTGTTTTATGACTAATGTTGAGCTAGAATTTGATTTCATGAGTGAATGATTGAATGTCACCTTTGGAAGGGGATATATATATATATATATATATATATATATATAAATGAAATTTGTTCCTTTACTATGAGAAATGCTTGGAATATCAATATTTTATATTGAAGACTCAATTGGAAAATTATTCACATAATATCTAAATTAACTAATTAAATAAATCACTAATAAACTTATGAATCCTATAGTATGTTGTAAAATAAAATCGGGGCCTTTAGAACCTGTTGAATTAATGCGTGGTGAGTATTTGTGAGTATAACCATGGAGCATAGCACATGTTCTAGTTGGGAAGCTTAAAGAGCTTTCGAGTTGTCATAAAGTCTAAGACCCATTTCAGCTCTCATAAATATGGGAATTATCATTTGCATTTATTCTATGGTAGTTAGTGATAGTTTTTTTCATGGGAGCACAAGCATGCAATATGGGTGTAAATGTCCTTGGATAATTTGGATGCTTTTTTTTTATTCTATTTCACCTAGATAAAATCCTAATTATTGCTGGATTGATATGTCTTAAGCCTATCAAGGATATTTGGAGAAGTTAAGGCATAATAGGGCTTGTGTTAAAGAATTAATAATTATCATGGTTGTATGATTTCTCTAACTTTAGTCCCTTTTATAGTTAAATGGAGAGAAATAAAGTTACTTATATGGATGAAAGACAAATATAAAAATTAAAGTATATAATTAACTTCAATTCACATCAAATATCGTATTAGAAGAAGAGTTTATGAATTTTGATATATTCTACATGGAAATATTTAAGTGGTAATTATGCCCATTAAAGTTTAAAGGTATGTTAAAACATTCTTACTTAAATGGTGGAAATCTTGTTCTTTTCTCCATATTTTCGGTGGGAAGGGAGTATGTACACATGTAAATTTCATATTTTTGCCAAGTAAAAATTTGTGTGGAATCTATGCTTATGGGACAACCTTTTATTTTATCCTTTCACAAGAATAAGAATTACTTATTTCATTAATGGAAATATATTCATATTATTGTTGAAATACTATGTGACAACTCTTCTATGCATTGGAAAATATATTAAGCCTAAGGCTTCTGAGATAGCCAATGGGAGTGTAAGTCCTCGTGGGGAAAGTTTTTTTGGAAACCCTCAACACATAGATAGAAACATTTTTGAACTCTACCCTCCTGCAAATAGCATGCCCCATTGAAAAATTAGCTAAATATAAGTTAATTTGGGGTAATTAATGCTTGGCATGAAAAGTGTTGGAAATATATCTCCCTACCCATAAGGTGGATATTAAAATATTATATAATTTGTAAGTATCATTGAAAAAATAGCTAAATATGAGTCAATGTGGGGTAAGTAATGCTCATGAAAATTGTTGGGAAGAGATCTCTCCACTCATAAGGTGGATGTTAAATTATTATATAGTTGTGAAGTAGTATTGAAAACAAATATTAAAATTATGAGTAGTCTAACTAATAGAAGAAATGACCTTTTCCGAGTATTTTTTTTTTGGTCAATTTTGCTTAAAATTTGGTAGAGATTTTTAAGAATGATAAGTTTAAGTTTTTCAATTTATAAAGTTTGAGTGCCTCATGGATTTGTCATGGTTTTGAATCCAATTATGCATTCAAAAGTGCATTTTAAACAACAAGAAATCACAATTTCGCTATAAATTGTATTATTGAATTCCAGCAACAACAAAAAATTCATTTCATCTATTAGTTAGACAATGCCTTAAAAAATAATATTTGTTTTGGAAAAGCGGTCCAAATATTTTGACTTGGATGTAAATACTAAATAATAAAGTTTACAATGAATGAAGCCAAGAAGTGGGTAATAAAATAATATTTATCCTCTTTGGAATTTGATGGAATTGTTTAAAGTGGACATGATGTAATAAATGAATTAAAGTTTTGGGAAGAAAGTTAAAATGTCTTCCAATTAAATAAATAAAACTAAAGTAATTCATGAGGAGGCTAAGGAATGGCATGTCACTTGCCCTAGTGTAGGAGTGGGCTTGCTTTGACAACCTGATACAACTAGATCCTTTGTTGGTGAGTGCTCTTATTAAATATATGTGTTTGTTATCTAATCAATTGTGGATTATTCAATACAATCTAAGTTGAGCTCTGTTAGTGTCATCTTCTTGTGATTTCTAATGTGTCCAACAATGGTGGAAAGTATATCCGAAGGCAGTCCACATTGAACATTGGGTGGAGGACAAGGAAGGGGGAATACTTAGCTCAAAAGCGTTGTCACCCACAACCTTGGTGATGGTGTAAGGTCCATAGTGGAGTGGTCGAAGCTTTTGATGGGATCTTGCAAGACATTCCTTCTGCAATTGCAACCAAACCTTATCTCCAACTTAAAACCTGTGTGGTACCTGGCAATGACCATGGCATTGTTTGTACTTACTATTGGATTTTTGCAAGATATCATGGTCTATTGGTGAATGTGTTGAATTAATTCAATAAACTTGATAGCTTTGTCATCTTCATATTGAACATGTGTATATTTTTCTTGTATAGTTACAAGGGGCAATATGTGACGCAGTGTAGCAATGGATTGAATAAACCCACAATATATATATATATATATATTTACTCTTCGCTCAACCCTTGTTCTATTGGAACCAAAGCCCTTTTATAGATCAAAGAAAAAAAATAACTCTTTTATATTTCCGATCCAATATACCTTTTAAAACCATTTGAAACTGCGCCTTTTATAACAAATTTATATATATAATACTGCAATCACAGATCTGAATGATCCGACGGTTGGATCAATTTGCATCTCGCAATTAACAATATACCACCACTTATATTTTTTAGCAGTAGCCCCGATGCGATATCAATACATCTATCGCAAATCCAATTTGCTCCACATTAAAACATGCGCGATGTAATATCAATCGGCGATTGCAAATCGCTCTGGTTGATGTCACCATTAACTGTTGCAGCTTCCAGAACTCTAATGCGAAGTTTTATCGGAGATCGACAATCGCTATGATTCAATGTTGTCTCCTGTAATCTCGACGATATCTTCCGGACCCGAATCCACTTCAACCAGTTAATAACACTTCGCGTCTGGTTCATTGCTATATGGTGTGATATGGAAGCCTCTCCTTTCCATTCCGATGCGATAAGTTCTGTGGACCCGACAAATTTCAAAACTGATATATATATTAATTCAACTCCGCTCCAAAAGATCCGCGAAGTATTTTTAGGTTGTTTCTCTGTGTTAAAGACTTTTCCAACTCACAAAATTCAACCGCGCCAGATTTGCAATAAACACAGAATTCTTACGATTTTAAATAAAAACACAGATCGAAACCACTTCAAGCAATTACCAAGAACCAAACACATCAAACTTATGACTCAACATACATCGATGTATACAACATTCATTTTGTTCATAACATAGAAAAGGACAGAGTCTCGGCATTTGCCAATTACACAGGAAATAACTACTGTTGCACACAAAATACATTCCACCACCACTCTGAGCTTTTCGATCCACTCCAAGCCCTTACTTAATTTCTAAAGAATCTCTGCTATCAACATTTTACTCCTTTTTTTTTTCATTAACTCGAGATATTTTCCTAAGATATCTAATAGCAATTTCCTATTTTTTTTTTTATAGATCAAACAAAAATCTGCTATTTCATAGCTTCTCAAACAAATCTTATCTCTAATCTAAAATAAGACAATTTCTCACTTATTACAATAACAAACTATTTGAGAAGTCCAACCTTCTCATTAAAACTGATTTTGACCAAACAGTCAATGAAATTCACTCTGTTTAGCCACAACATGTGAACAGATTTTCACATTGCTGGCTAATTCCGATGCTCCTGCATCAGACTCCCGGGGAAGAAAAAATTTGTCCTTCAGATTTTCAGAGTTTATTCCGTATCTCTGTAATTCAGCTGCTATCAACCAACTGGAATCTTCCATTGGTTGCTCTTTCCACTTGAAAAGATACTGGAAATATGTCTTCCCTCGAGTTTTCTTGGATATTCTTTCATCCAAGATAGCTTCAACTTCTTTCTTGGATGCTTTTGGTACCTGTTCCTCCCATTCTACAGTTTGAACTTCCTCTCCTGTAACTTCATTCTGCAATTCGGTCTCTGCCTCTTTGAATGGATATAAGTCTGCAACATAAAAAATGGGGGATATTCTGATTCCTTCCAACAACTCGATCTCATATGCATTGGCTGAAAATTTCCTTCTGATTTTACAAGGTCCTATTTTCTTCATTTTCAGTTTGTTATAAGTTTTTGTAGGAAATCTCTCTTTCCTCAAATATGCCATGACTAAATCTCCCACTTGAAACTCTTTTTCTCTTCTTTTCAGATCTTCTCTTTGCTTGTATCTTCTGTTGCTTTCCTGCAATTTACCTTTGACTTCTTCCTGTAGCTTCTGCATTTGTTCCACAAAATCTTCAGCACTTGCACTCCTGGATTCCTGTTTTCCCAAGTCCCTAAGCTCATATACTCCTCTCGGATTCATTCCAAAGACAATCTGAAATGGACTCATTCCAATGCTTCGGTTTGGTGTATCATTGTAAGCGAATTCAGCTTGAGCTAATGCCAAATCCCACTGTTTGGGATTCTGATGTACCAAACTTCTTAATATATTTCCCAAGCTCCTATTCACTACTTCAGTTTGTCCATCTATTTGAGGATGGTATGCTGAACTAAAACTGAGTTTAGTCCCCAGTTTCTTCCAAAGTGTCCTCCAGAAATGCCCTACAAATTTAGTATCTCGATCTGATACAATGCTTACAGGTAAACCATGCAATCTTACAATCTCTGAAAAGAATAAATTTTCTATGTGTGTTGCATCATTAGTTTTCTTACAAGCAATAAAATGTGCCATTTTAGAAAATCTGTCTACTACAACATAAATCGAATCATTTCCTCTCTGAGTTTTTGGTAAAACCAGAACAAAGTCCATACTCACTGCATCCCATGGTCGATCTGGTATGGGCAATGGCTGATATAGACCTGTATTCTAACTCCTTCCTTTGGCATACTGACATACCCTGCATTTCTCAACAAACTTTTTAACATGAGTTTGAATTTTAGGCCAATAATAAAAAGCATTCATCTAAGCGAAGGTTTTATCTTGTCCAAAATGACCAGATAACCCTCCACTATGCTTCTCCTTAATTATGTTCTCTCTCATGGAACATTTAGGAATACATAATTTGTTGCTTTTAAATAATAGGCCTCCTTGAATAAGGTAGTCCATCCATTGACTTCTGTTATGACTCACTGGATTCTGAACTGTTGTGTAGATGTCTTTAAAATCCTCATCATCCTTGTACATTTCTATCATTTCATCAAAACCTACAACACCCACTTTAAACTCTTGCAAAAGAAAACTTACCCTGCTCAATGCATCTGCCACTTTATTAGACTTGCCGCTTTTATGCTTTATTACAAAAGTGAAACTTGCAGAAATTCCACCCATTTGGCATGCTTCTGATTTAGCTTTGGCTGATTATTAATAAACTGCAAAGCATGATTGTCTGAATATAAGATGAATTCCTTTGGCAGCAAGTAATGCCTCCACTTTTTCAATGCCTGCACAATAGCGTAAAATTCTTTGTCATAGGAAGAATATTTATTTTTCACATCATTTAAATTCTCGCTGAAATATGCTATCGGCCTTTTCTCTTGGCTTAGCACTGCACCAACTGCTTCTCCACTTGAATCGGTTTCCACTTGAAAGACTTTCTCGAAATTTGGCAATGCTAGAATTGGCTTTTCTGTTATCTTCTTTTTCAGCAGATTAAAGTTCCTGTCAGCTGCTTCTATCCATCGAAATGGCTGATTGACCTCCTTGATTGTCTCAAGGATTGGTGCACAAACTTGAATAAACCCCTTTATAAACTTTCGGTAAAAACTAGCAATTCCATGAAAACTTCTTACCTCAAATACACTTCTGGGAGTAGGCCAGTTTCTAATTGCTTGTACCTTCTCCGGATCCATTTTCAAGCCTTCTTTGGAAATCACAAATCCCAAGTATACTAGATCTTCTTTCATGAAACTAAATTTCTTCAAATTGATTAGTAACTTTTCTTTCTGTAGAGTTTTCAGGACTAACTTCAAATGTTCCAAATGCTCCTCTTTACTTTTGCTAAAAACCAGAATATCATCAAGGTAAACAACAAAAAATTTACCTGTATATTCTTTCAAGACCTCGTTCATTAGTCTCATGAATGTGATGGGTGCATTAGTGATCCCAAAATGCATCACTAACCACTCATACAGTCCACCGTTTGTTTTGAAAGCTGTTTTCCATTCATCGCCTTCCCGAATTATGATCTGATGATACCCACTTTTTAAATCTATCTTAGTGAAATACCTGGATCCACTTAAACAGTCCATTAAATCATCCATTCTGGGCAAAGGAAATCTGTACCTGACTGTTATCTTGTTGATAGCTCTGGAATCGGTGCACATGCGCCATTCTCCTCCCTTCTTCGGACTAAGTACCGTTGGCACAGCACACGGGCTCAGACTTTCTCGAATCAGCCCCTTGTTCATCAGCTCCTGTAATTTCCTTTTCATGGAAGAAGAGATGGAATCCTTAATGCATAACCAGACTTGGGACTTAGTCAAGTTTCCTGCAGGTAAAAATAAATTGCAAAATAAATGGGTTTACAGGCTGAAGGAAGAAGATGGAGGAAAACAAAGGTACAAAGTTATACTTGTGGTGAAGGGGTTTGCACAAAAGAAAGGTATTGATTTTGATGAAATATTTTCTCCTATTGTTAAGATGACTTCTATCAGAACTATTTTAATTCTTGTAGCAGCGGAAGATTTACATCTTGAATAGTTAGATGTAAAGACAGTATTTCTCCATGGATATTTGGAGGAAGAGATCTATATGGAGCAACCAGAAGGATATGAGATCAAAAGGAAAGAGAAATTAGTTTGCATGTTAAAGAAGAGCTTGTATGGCTTAAAACAGGCTCCAAGGCAGTGGTATCTAAAATTTGACAGGTTTATGTCTGAACAAGGTTATACTAGATGTCACTCTGATCATTATGTTTATCTGAAAAAGAAAAATGATGGCAGATATATTATATTGTTATTGTATGTAGATGACATGCTTGTTCCAGGGTTTAACATGCAGGAAATAAATGTGCTCAAAATAAAATTGGAAAATTCATTTGCAATGAAGGATTTGGGAGCTGTAAAACAAATCCTTGGTATGAGAATAAGTAGAGACAGGAAAAATCGCAAATTAACACTGTCTTAGAATGAGTACATATAAAAGGTGTTCAAAAGATTTAATATGCAGAATGAAAAACGAGTTAGTACACCTTTTGCTAGTCATTTCAAACTTAGTAAGGAGATGTGCCCCAAGACCCAAGAATAAATGGAATATATGTCTAAATTTCCATATGCATCAGCAGTTGGAAGCTTAATGTATGCAATGGTCTACACAAGGCCTGATATTGTACATGCAGTGGGAGTTGTAAGCAGGTACATGAAAAATCTAGGAAAAGAAAATTGGATGGCAATGAAATGGATTATGAGATATTTGAGAGGTACCACAAATCAAGCATTATGCTTTGGTGTTTCAAACATGGCTCTACAGGGATATGTTGATGCAGATATGGCAGGTGACTGAGATAACAGGAGGAGCACTACAGGATATGTATTTACTGTAGGTGGAACAGCTGTTAATTGGGTTTCAAAAATCCAAAGTGTTGTTGCACTTTCAACAACAGAAGCAGAGTATGTTGTTGCTACAGAGGCTAGTAAAGAAATTATTTGGTTACAAAGGTTTATGGATGAATTGGGTAAGAATCATGATATGGGCACGTTATACAATGATAGCCAAAGTGCCATTCATCTTGAAAATAACTCAGCATTTCATTCCAGGACTAAACACATACATCTCAAGTACCATTTCATGTGGTCAATATTGGAAGATGGACAGTTGAAGCTGGAAAAGATACACACTAGCCAGAATCATGAAGATATGCTAACAAAAGTTGTAACAATGGAGAAACTGAGAATATGCTCAGTTTCAATTGGTCTTCAAGGATGAGGATAAATATGAGAAACAACCAGGTCCAAAGAGGAGTATTTTTCCAGCAAATGAAGCAGCGGTGGAGTTGCTACAATCAGTCTCCAAGTGGGAGATTGTTGGGTGTGGAGCTTGATTTTCATCCTGATTCACAGATCCTTGTTTTAGCCGGATGTATACCCTAGGAAAAATGTACACCCCTACAGCGGGGGGGTATAGGGGGGACTTGTCCCCCCCCCCCTCCGCGTGTCCAGGGAGGCGAACCCCTTGATTCAACTAGCCGCCGGTTTACCGGCGGGGTGGGGGCACTGCCCCCGAAGCTAAAAATAAATGTAAAATTGCCTTGTAAAAGTATAGTAGTTTCTAGTCAATCTAAATCATTCATTAGGTATATGATATGACGGTAGAAGTTATGTTTAGTTTAAGGTTTTTTGTCCTAGAAAGAAACCCCTCGCTTTGTATGAGGGTATTGTATTGTGGCTGTGTGTTGTAGGAGTATTCTCAAAGCGAGAAACAGATAGGGAGACTGTGAGAGAGAACAAAGGATATTACAACGGATCTACTATAGGTTGTGTCTCTTCATTTTGTTGGATAATAGAAAGGAAGGGCTGGCTGTACGGGGTAGACGTAGCCCAAACTGGGTGAACCACGTATATCTGTGTCTCTCTAGTTTTATGTGTTTTGTGTGCTTGTGTTTTCCGCATATTTTACGTGTTGCATTGCTCTGTAATATATAATTTTCTAACACTATCAAATTCTTATTCAAAACATATGATCAAATGGAATTTATTGAAAAGTATACCCTATCTAATGGTCATGTGGAAATCTAAGCTTTGGCTCCTTCTAAGTTGAGTAGCTTCAATGTGAAAGGCTGTCTCAGTAGGCTAGAGGACAAAGGAGTCAGGATGCCTTAGTAACCTTTGCGTTATTGTGAGAACTATAAATATGAAAACCTTCTTTTCCACACGCAATGCAGAGCATAAATCCAAGAGAAAAAACAATACCTTTTATAGGTATGCACACATTCCTATACTAACTACTCTATATAAAATCAAATGAACCAAAAGGGAAGGTTTTAAATTTTCCTAAGTCACACTAATCCAATGCAAATATCCTAACTATATAACTCAAAAATCATATTCATAACTAACTAATGTCTTTACTCAAATCTGGCACTCAATATTATTTTAAAACCTTATGTACAAGTTTCAAATCCTTACAAATAAAACAACTTGTTATTCAATCAAATATGAGGCTATGGAGACAAATCAATTACCACAACTCAGTGACAAACCATATGAGAAAGATTACTAAAGGGATACTCTATAGACACAAAAGATCATGAGCATTAATTTGTTTTCAAACACTTAGAAAAGCTACAGGTCATTCATTCAGTGATCATATGTTTTTCATGTAACAATCCAAAACTTAAATCCTCATCAAATGAATACTTATCAAAATATTAGGACAACGAAAATGCATATATTAAGATATTATTGATAAATCCATAATTTTAAAACCAAGAAAACAATACATATATCTAGGAATAATGTTATAATGCACTCAAGGTCATAATAACATGTACCACACACCAACAAAATACCCCATATAACGATAAATCTAATGTGAAATGTTAATCAAACACTCCAAACTTATCCCTGAATCAGAATTATGTATAACGATCACACATACTAGAATATATAGTTGTTCCTTGATTATAGTGCATTCAAATAAAACTTGCAATGGTTTATATGTGGTGTCCAACAATAATTTATCACACTTGCATTTGTTGTATAATATGAAATAAGCACAAAATAAAGGGATAGATCAAAGTGATAGAGCACACAATATTTATCACTGTTATCCCACAATCATTTTCTCCAAATCTGCATAAGATAAAGGATTATATTGAAGAGACAGAGTAACCAATATCTATTACTGTGAACACTCATCAACTTTTCCAGATCTGGAAATAATGATATGAGTTAAAACACTTAAGCATGAAATTCCAAACACCACCAACAAATCTATAACCTAAACACAGCAATAAACAAAATGGATGAGAAACAGGCTTGGTTGGCAGGCCCAACCAACTAGGCTTGTTGCATCCTGTGAATGATTTAAATCACAAAGTAATCAAATGCAAAAATAATTAAACATAAAACCTGGCATAGTATAATTGCATTAAAGCACTGCTCAGTCCGTACATCATATAATAGTAATTCAGATTCCAAGGACCAAAGGGAGCAACCCAAGAATATAAACTGACAACATAATATTACAATGGTATCGCTAAGCAAACAAGATGCCATGGATTATCTTTTTATACTATTTATATTACAAAAATAGACTTTGAATCAATCAAAGAAAATAAAAACAAAGTAGATGTAGATCATAACTATTTTTGGAAGAAAATAATTCCATTTCACCCTCAAGCCAATCCAAGAAAACTGCAGATCTAGGGTAGGAAGAAATCATAGATTATCTCCTCCAATCTCATCCACAACCCAACTGGAACCTCATTACAATGTGCTTGACCTAATCCTTATTGAGGACTTTGATAGGGTGTATAATATTCCCACTGATCATGGC
Source organism: Pinus albicaulis (assembly GCA_034641835.2). Taxonomy (NCBI): domain Eukaryota; kingdom Viridiplantae; phylum Streptophyta; class Pinopsida; order Pinales; family Pinaceae; genus Pinus; species Pinus albicaulis. Next base: position 12,150 of record JAXQQM020081448.1, read on the forward strand.
CCACTTTTAAGTCTTCAAGTCAAAGAATCATGCACTCGTTCACTTGGTTGTAGGAGCCTATGTGGGTTGCATAATTTGCATAACCATCATAACCAACCTTTCAAATAACAATTAAGCCTAAATAATGAATGTAAATGAAGGTTATAGGCATAAATAAACATTTACCTTTTAAATTTATAAGAGAATACCTATTAGACACATTCTTCCACTATTGTACCAAAAATGGGTATGTGAAGTGTAGAGTAGGAAGCTTCAAAATGGGTAAACAAGGGACAAAATGAGGCAATATAGTGGTAAAAGTATGACAATGATTATGCCTAACAATAACAATTATTATGCCTTACAATGACAATTCAAGGGTGGAATTTCTCGAGATTGAGTAAGTTAGCCTTGTATTTTCTAAATGGTTTCCCATCTAATGTGATGTGGTCCATGATCTACTGAGTTATCACTATCACGGATCTGCACAACTATCGAAGAAACAATGGTGGTGATATGTGAAAAAATGTTGAAGTAAATTTGTGCAATTTTATTTTTTAAATGGAAACCTTAGGAACCTTTGGCGTTTACTGATTTTCAATGTTTTCCAGCACACCAGTACACTTGTATATGGAATTCTTCAATGTTGCTCGTCCTTTTTAGTGCAAGTGGGTGTAAATTTTTTCATTGATAACATACCCAAATTCCTATGAATTACTGGAAGGAATGGGAGTGGTATAATGCTACTTTAGGAGAATGGGATACTTACCCATAACAGATGGTTTGCCCTCCTCCCTGTCCCGCACTTCCACCTCTTCCACCTCCCCTGCCCCTTGCTGGGGAACCCCCTGCGTTCGAGAGATATCTGGTTGAGGATGGGTCTGACTACACCCTATAGAGATTCCCCCAATCGATCATCAAATCATACGTCCGGCAGTTCTGTTCATCATGTCCCACCGACCTACAGAATCTGCACCATTGTTGTTTTACTTCTGGGATGTACGTAACGAGGCGAGGACAGTGGTTCACGTCATGCATCCCTGCAACACGGCAATCATCGCACCATAGTGCCGGCCCAGTTGGTCCTGCCACTTCCTTAGGGCGCAGTAGACTAGGTCCCCCAGCCTGCATGTAGTCTGTTAACAGCGGGTAGTTATCCTTGGTGTGACCATTCGTCCTGCAACGTATGCACCATCATTCTGGGCTAGCCTCTGCGCCTCTCTCCTTCTGTAAGTTCTGGATCTCTATGTGCATCGCCTCCAGTTGTCCTTGGATATGTTGGACACCTAGCTGGGCATCGTCTTTGGGTGCAGCGTCTAACTTCATAGCGACCTCCAGGGCTTTGTCCGGTGATTCGAAAGTTTGGTGACCCATAGGTACACGCAGGTGAGGCAACAACATAGCAACAAACCACTCCGTGTGCTTTCTATCATCGTACTGAAATCCTCCTTCCCTTATCACCTTCTTCAGCCATTGATTAGCCTCCCATATAGATTCAGAAGGCCCTTGCTTGAAATCCTTTAGATCGACCACTAATTGAGAATAGGACTTAGGCTTCATGAACTGTTGTTTTAAGGCGTTCTTGATCTCTTTGATGGTTGAATTTGCATGATATCCGATGTATCCCATGTACCAATCCAAAGCTTTTCCTTCGAAGGCAAGGGACAGTTGTGCCCTCTTCACCGCATCACTAGCTACGTTCTGTGCAGTCCATACTGATTCTGCAACAAACCAGAACTGCTCCATGTCCTCATCTCCCACACCCTTAAAGGTAGGCAATTTCATATGCGAAGCCATGTCATCTTTTGAAATTCGACCAACCTTGTGAGCCACTCCTAGAGCTTGATCGCAATATTTACAAAGAATATCTCGTAGATCTCTATGAAAATATACCTATTTTTCCACTCTTCGGTGGTCAACCTCCTACTGGGGTTTTCTTTTACTACGAATTCCTGTACTTTCCATTCGAACCCTTCATCAATTTATTTTCTTTCAGGTTTCCAGTACAGCCTTGGAATTACCTGATACCTCTCTCAAAATACTCCCGGTCCCAACAACGGAACCATTTGTTGGCTTGAGGGGTCCTGACCCAGGTTCGGAGGTTAAGGTTTTCCAACAAACCCCTATACTACTGGCCCTTTCGAAAGTGAATTGCTTGCGCAGGCCAAAGTCTCACCCGAAGCAGTATGGGTGGCTACTAGAACCAGGTTTTCGCACCCTGAGAGAGAGAGAGAAGGTAAGTTGAACCGTTCGGCAACTATCAGATCTACGCAGTTAGAGGTCGTTCACAGGACTTTCAATGATTAACCAGAGTACAGTTCTACCAGATTTATATAATGGGCTTGCATCCACGTGCGTACAACCAAGTATAAGCATAAACAATATATTTGCAGTAGATTTAATCAGATTGCAGATACAGTTATCATAACACAAATAATTCACAGCTCATAAACACATATCATTCGCAACTCATAACCGAATCACATATAATTCGAGTCCTCAATAACTGTAAACAACATCAGATATCCACGATACTTCGCATATATTACTTATCAAAAATTCTCTTACATACCCAAAAACCCAACCTGCACACACAACAGCAAAGTCCGCACACAACAGGACTGAGGATCTCCGCGCACATAGCCAGCAGGATTGCTTTCCCAAAAACCCAAACAGATCTACTAATTCGCAATTCGCATCAATCTTAATCCAAATCTGTCTTACAACTCAAAAAGGTTCAACTACTTATACTATTTTAGCCTACGCATCCAATGGTCCGCAAACCATAGTTTGCAGACTCTTGGTCTACCCTTGACCCATTTACAATGCATTAGGGGCTTTGACCCACCCCAAAACCCTTGCGTTAGACTAAATATAATCAAAATATACAAAATGGACCAGTTTTGCAGCTCTTGTAGGAGACCCTGTTCCAACAGGGTAAACTTTGATAATGAAGTTAGGGTTCTTTTATTTTTGTTCTCATTGCCAGAAAGTTGGAACAGTTTAGTTATGGCCATTAGTAACTCTATCTCCGGATCTAGTACTTTAAATTTCGATGATGTTGTCGGTGCTATCCTTAGTGAGGAAATGTGATAGAAAAGCTCCGGTGAGATATCAGGTAATGCTTTGAGTGGAGAGTCTAGGGGAAGAAGAATGGAAAGAGGAAAGAGCTCAGGATATCACAGTAAATCAAGGAAAGGCAGATCCAAGTCCAGGTCGGGGATAGTGTTATGGAAATGCGGAAAGAAAGGACACCTAAAGAAAGACTGTAGATCTCGGAAGGGAAAAGAAGGAGATGCGCAGCAGGAAAACAATCATGAAGAAAATGTGACAGGTGATGTGTGACAAGATGCTTTGATTCTTTCTTTCAAAAAATTTATTGATTCTTGGGTTGTAGATTCAGGGGCCTCATTCCATGCCACACCTGATAAGAAATATTTTCATGACTATGTTCAAGGAGATTTTTGACAAGTCCGTTTGGGTGATGATAAACCCTATAAAATTGTTGGAATGGGTAAATTTCTTGTAAAACCACAGAATGGAAACCAATGGCTATTAAAGGAGGTAAGGCATGTTCCAGATCTAAAGAAAAATATGATTTCAACAGGGAAGCTAGGCGGTGAAGGTTGTGTGACAACTTTCATAGATAAAACTTGGAAAGTTACCAAAGGTGCCCTGGTATTAGAAAAAGGCGAAAAGGTTGGTACATTATATTTATGCAATGGTATTTCTAACTCTTTTAATGCTTTAACTTCCAAAGGAGCAGATGCAACATTATGGCATCATAGGCTCAGACACATGAGTGAGAAGGGGATGAAGATTCTTCACTCAAGAAATATTTTGCCAGGTTTGAAGAATGTTGATTTGGATTTCTTTGAGAATTGTATTTATGGAAAACAGAAGAGACTCAGATTTCTCAGAGTTGGGAAAGAAAATAAGAGTGAAAAATTAGAGCTTGTGTATACATATGTATGGGGACCTACTCAGGTATCATCTCTCGGTGTCTCTCATTATTATGTTACTTTTATTGATGATGCAACTAGAAAAACTTGGATATATTGTATTTAGAATAAATCTGATGTATTTGATATTTTCAAGAAATGGAAAGCTTTGGTTGAGATGGAGATATGAAAGAAGTTGAAGTGTCTCATATTAGACAATGGAGGTGAATATTGCAGCAAAGAGTTTGATAGGTACTATTCAGAGCATGGAATTCACAAAGAGAATATAGTTCCAAGAACACCACAAGAAAATGGTGTGTCAGAAAGAATGAACAAAACAATCATGGAGCGTGCAAGGTGCATGAGTTTGCATGTAGGATTGCCTTTACAATTTTGGGCAAATGCTGTAGACACTATTGTTTATCTAATAAATAGAGGGCCTTCAAGTTCCTTGGATGGTGTTATTTTAGAGGAAGCATGGACAGGTAAAAAGGTAAACTACTCCTTTTTAAAGCCTTTTGGCTATGAGGCCTTTGTCCATATTAATAAAGAAAACAGAACAAATCTCGAGGCAAAATCAAAAAAATGTACCTTTATTGGATATGGTGTTAATGATTTTGGTTATCGCTTATATGATTATGAAAATCAAAAAATCATTACGAGCAGAGATGTAATATTCAATGAAAAGGTATTGTATAAGAATCAATTGCAGGAAAAGAAATAGGAAAAGGAAAATAAAGAATACACAGTTCTTGATGAGATCACAGAAAAAGTAAAGGTGCCTAAAAATAATAATAATTAACAGCCACAACAACCTTAACCACCACAACAACAACATGCACCTCAAACACCTAAAAGTGTTCTCAGAAGATCTACCACGATAAGTAGACCCCCTGAACGATACTCTCCTTCATTATATTATTTATTGTTGACTGATTCTGGTGAACCCGAATGTTATGAAGAAGCAATGTATGTTGAAAGTAGGAAGAAGTGGAAGCTAGCTATGGAAGAATAGATGGACTCCTTAATGCATAACCAGACTTGGGACTTAGTCAGGTTGCCTACATGTAAAACTACATTGCAAAATAAATGGGTTTATAGGCTGGAGGAAGAAGATGGAGGAAAACAAAGGTACAAATCTAGACTTGTGGTGAAGGGGTTTGCACAAAAGAAAGGTATTGATTTTGATGAAATATTTTCTCCTGTTGTTAATATGACTTCAATCAGAACTATTTTAAGTCTTGTAGCAGCGAAAGATTTACATCTTGAACAGTTAGATGTAAAGACAGTATTTCTCCATGGAGATTTGGAGGAAGAGATATATATGGAGAAACTATAAGGATATGAGATCAAAGAGAAAGAAAAATTAGTGTGCAGGTTAAAGAAGAGCTTGTATGGCTTAAAACAGGCTCCAAGGCTGTGGTATCTAAACTTTGACAGGTTTATGTCTAAACAAGGTTATACTAGATGTCACTCTGATCATTATGTTTATCTGAAAAAATAAAAATGATGGAAGCTATATTATATTGTTATTGTATGTAGATGACATGCTTGTTGTAGGGTAAATGTGCTCAAAATAAAATTGGCAAATTCGTTTGCAATGAAGGATTTGGGAGCTGCAAAACAAATCCTTGGTATGAGAATAAGTAGAGACAGGAAAAATCACAAATTAACACTGTCTCAGAATGAGTACATACAAAAGGTGTTGAAAAGATTTAATATGCAGAATGAAAAACCAGTTAGTACACCTTTTGCTAACCATTTCAAACTTGGTAAGGATATTTTCCCCAAGACCTAAGAAGAAATGGACTACATGTCTAAAGTTCCATATGCATCAGTAGTTGGAAGCTTAATGTATGCAATGGTCTGCACAAGGCCTGATATTGCACATGCAGTGGGAGTTGTAAGAAGGTACATGAAAAATCCAGGAAAAGAACATTGGATGGCAGTGAAATGGATTCTCAGATATTTGAGAGGTACCACAAATCAAGCATTATGCTTTGGTGGTTCAAACATAGCTCTACAGGGATATGTTGATGCAGATATGGCAGGTGACTGAGATAACAAGAGGAGCACTACAGGATATGTATTTACTGTAGGTGGAACAACTGTTAGCTGGGTTTCAAAAATCCAAAGTGTTGTTGCACTTTCAACAACAGAAGCAGA
>JAXQQM020061756.1:0-49726 GCA_034641835.2 Pinus albicaulis
TTAAACCCCCTTCGTGCTTCATAACTAGCCTAACATTTCAATCTTAGCTTTCAAAGATTTATCATTCTTTGCTCTATTTGGAGAGATCCCTCTCCGGGTCCAGGAGGGCTAGATCCTAGGGCCCCAAAGTGGTTTGATGTTGTCTCATCTTTTGGTATTGCCAAATCTGCCAAAACATGGGAACCCCAACATAATGGCGACTCCACTAAGGACTAAGACCAATCAACCTTGATTTAGTGAACCACTGTGGTGGACAGTAAGTTGTAAATCATCCACCTGGCGACTCCACAATTCCTGAATGATTAAAAGACTCCATAGGTGATCCGCAGGCCACTGATTATCTTGGTTTCACGTGACTCCACTGGGAGACCATGTCACAGTACAACATCATCCATGCCGAAGACCAAGCCACGTCACTAATGGAAGACCCTGAATGGTTTGCAGAAATGTTTCCAGATTTCATGGCAGCATGCCGTGATATAATATCTAGTGACTTGGCAGAATATAAGGTGGAGGACCTTCCAGGGGTTATTCCTCTCAGCTCAAAAGGCGGACCCGTGATCAAGAAATTTTTTTTAGAAGTGCTGGCTGAGAGGTATGAAGCTGAGCTCGAACTTTTGAAATCACAAGAGATATATTACGAGTTCAGAGACCCAAAAGCATTCTTGGAAGGTCTCCCTCCCCTTAAAAGAGAAGAGATTTCGCTGCTTTTCAAAGTAGAAGAAGAAGATGATCCGGTTCCCAAGAGCCCCTTTGAAGATGCAGTGGAAGACGCAATAACCGAAGCCACCCAGGACGCAAACAACCTACCAATCATGGAAGGCCTAAGTGAAGAAATTGCACATCATATGCTCATTGATCCTATGGCAGAATACGTGGAGGCCTTGATGCGCTCAAATACTCCAGCGTTGATCCTTAGCACGGGCCAGTTTCATCAGGAAGGGTCACTACTGATGGTGACCACAATTTTGAAGAATCACACGCAGAGCACCCTGTGGTGATCTCTGACAGGCATCCAATGCTCATATCCTTTTTTGTTACTACTTGATTGGCTGCATTGGCATTATTGTATCACCTAGAACATCAGAGATTTCCAAGTTAGAGTAGGGTAGGTAGGAAAAGCTCAATAAAGCTTAGTCTATGAGCATGTAGTTAGTTTTTTTCTGTCTTAGAATGTAGATAAGACACCTTCTAGACAGTCTAATCCTAGCAGGTAGTAGTGTAGGTAGAGAAGCTTATGAGGCCAACAACCTAATCTGGTCTCATGGAGTAATAAGGGTAGAATTAGAATAGGTTTATTTTCTATTTATAAAAATAAAATGATGTAAAGGGTCTGCAAGCCCAAATGCACCCAAAAGAAAAATGTTAGGACTATAGTGTGGGTAGGTAGTTGTTTGGGAGAATTTTACTGCTGATATGTTGTCTTCATAGCTTGTGGTAGCTGATCAAAGAAAGAAATGGATGGTTCAAGCAGCAGGCACCTGGCCTACACCAAGAGATCATTTTCTGAATTCTTGACTCCTTCAAGAAGAAGCCATCCCCATGTGGAGCCACTGTTAGCCCCCCTATGAGATTTTTGACAAGCAAAACAGGGGGCTAAGTTTGTTGTTGAGCCTTCAAGGAATGCATTTCCTCTGAAAACACAGTCTCCTTGAAGCCTCCATGTGTCTTTTATCCTTTGATAAATTCCCCTCTGCTGATTCCTATTATAAAGCCTCTCTGTTTGTGAAGAAATGCTCAAAGGCCCCCTTTTCCCTCTTATTTCAACCCCCACTTAGCTTCTACTTGTTTCCCCTTCTATTTCCCTTCATTACCCTTCAAATTCCCCCAAAATCCCCTTTAAATTCTACCCATATCCCTTGTTTGGGCTAATTTACCCTTATCCCTCTATCGTTCCCCTTTCTAACCTTTAAATCACATTGGAATGGGCCAAACCCACTTCCGACCTTATACCAGGGCTTAGCCCTTTTCCCTCCAGCCCTTTTAAACCACTTCCCCACGTAACCCTTACCCATGACCAAGCACTTAAAGCCTTAGGCGCGCATCGCATATCGCATCCATCGCAGATCGCATTTTCGCGTGTTATGCTCGTTAGATCCATCGCAAATATTTGCGATGCGATCGTCTGATTGTCGCCATCGCACTTTCCGCCAATCGCATTTTCCCTATCGCATTTCTCCTTCGTCGCAGAGCACAAAGCGCAGTTTTCTGTTTGGTGCTGATTTCCGCCGTCGCACTTTCTCCATTTTCGATTTTGCGATCTGACACCCTGGTCCCACATCCACAGCTCCCCTCATTGCATTTTGTTCATTTCCTTTGTATTTCCTCCGTTAGTTAAACCTTTGCATGTTACATTAAAGTTTAATAAATCATCCTCCGCCATGACCGGGTCCCGCCATTTCGAATGCATTTCATGTGTTTGACCTTTCCCCTTTGTAGCTCGGCCAACAGTTAAATCTTATTATTTAGCACTAAATGCATTCTCCGCCATTGTTCCATGTGTTCACTCTTTCCACAGTCTCCACCGCCTTTCCACCACGGGCCTCCAAAGCATTTCTGCACCACCACTGCCCGAGTTTGTAATAGTTTTATTTGACTGTTCAGTTAGCACAAAGAGGCCAGTTCAGCGGCCAAACGAAACAACAGAGATGGATTTGAGGGATTCAAGCCGGTTAATTGAAGATTAACAATTATAATCCTTCATTCAAAGAGAAAGGCGCAGTTTGAAGATTTAAGCACGCCGTCAAAAGCTTACCCGTGTTTAATATCAGCAGAGTACTCTTCTCATTTAAGACAGTCAGGCGGCAGGTATGAGGTATGGAGCGGCCTTGCAGACTTTCATCCAATTCATTTATTCCAGAATGGCAGCACAGAGCTACAGACGCCGAAAGGACTCCAAATAAATATCTAAGGTCAAATCCAACCCAACAGAGATCTCCAAACCGATCTACGGAATACACACAGCGCTGCATATAACCATTAAGCAGAATGGGCTCGGCTTCCTCCACCATTCTGTATTAATGAGGCTCATTTAATTGTTCACCTACTTATGTTTCTTCCTCTTCTCCTATAAGAACCCCCGGGAACATATTGTAAAGTTGTTGCCTTGCTGTGGCAATTGTTGTTAGAGGGATTCATTCTTGACTGTTAGAACAGTCGTGGGAGGGAGTAGCAGAGTAGTTTGTATGTAATAGGCTGGGAGGAGAAGGTTTGGATGGTATCAGCCATTGAGCTTATTGTACATGACTGGTTTTGCATCAATTAATCAAAGCACATTTCACAGGATCCTGGTCTATTACTATTGGTGATGTTTTCCTAACTCTGTTTATTACATTTTCATACTGTTTCATGCTCTTCTGGTAGCCAACAGAAGTATAACATAGGATTCACCCTTGTTAGGTGCCCTATGTTTCCTGCTCTCCCTATCTTTAATTTTTTCTACTTTATGTGTTATCTAAGAGAGAATTCATGTGGTTTAACCAGTGCAGTGGATGTTATTGCCTGCTGGCTGATGTATGAACTTGTGGGTTTGCTGCTTGGATGTTTCTTCGTCAATATTATCTATGTTTTCCCTTGGAGTTGCTAAAGCAGACCTGGAGTTAAATTACCTCTGGTCTGATCTATAAGCAGCCCCTTTGTCCCCTTTCGAGAGGTGCCTTCGAGTATGTCCAAGCAGGTCTGGAGTTAAATGACCTCTGACCTGATCTATAGAAAGAAAATTGGTTGTCATTCCTTCTTCCACTTTCTCCCCTTAATGTTCCATTCCACCATCTGCCTAAAATATCCTTTAGTGTAGATGACTTGCCCTTTTAAAGCCTTGGCTAGTGGATGCAATTAATTTCCTTTCATGACTCCATAGCCCAATGGATGGCACTCTCTTGGCCTACCCTCTTTGCTGAAGCCTCCTGCTGTTTTGTTTCCTTTCTCCCATTACTTTCTCAGTCTATGATCTCCTGACCAATCCAGCAACCAACCAACCAAATCATTTAAACCCCCCATTTGTGCTTCATACCTAGCCTAATATCTCAATTTGAGCTTTCAAAGATATATCATTCTTGCTCTTTTTGGAGAGATCCCTCTCCGGGTCCAGGAGGGCTAGATCCTAGGGCCCCAAAGTGGTTTGATGTTGTCTCATCTTTTGGTGTTGCCAAATCTGCCAAAACATGGGAACCCCAACATAATGGCGACTCCGCTGAGGAAGAGACCAATCAGCCTTGATTTGGTAAACCACTGTGGTGGACAGTAAGTTGTAAATCATCCACCTGGCAACTCCACAATTCCGAATGATTAAAAGACTCCGCTGGTAATCAGCTGGCCACTGATTATCTTGGTTTCACGTGGACCTGACTCCGGGAGACCAAGCCGCAAGACAACACGTCTATGCCGAAGACCAAGCCACATCACCGATGGAAGACCGAACGGCTTGCGTAAATGTTTCCAAATTTCATGGCAGTATGCCGTGATATAATATCTAGTGACTTGGCAGAATATAAGGTGGAGGACCTTCCAGGGGTTATTCCTCTCAGCTCAAAAGGTGGACCCGTGATCAAGAAAAAAATTTTAGAAGTGCTGGTGAGAGGTATGAAGCTAAGCTCGAACTTTTGAAATCACAAGAGATATCATACGAGTTCAGAGACCCAAAAGCATTCTTGGAAAGTCTCCCGCCCCCTAAAAGAGAAGAAATTCCGCTGTTGTTTGATGTGCAAGAATAAGATGATCCGGCTCCCAAGAGCCACTCTGAAGACGCAGCGAAAAATGAAATAATCAAAGCCGCCCAGGACGCAAACAACCTACCAATCATGGAAGGCCTAAGTGAAGAAAGTGAACATCATATGCTCATTGATCCTGTGGCAGAATACGTGGAGGCCCTGATGCGCTCAAATACTCCAGCGTTGATCCTTAACATGGGCCAGTTTCATCAGGAAGGGTCACTACTGATGGTGACAACAATTTTGAAGGACCACAGGCAGAGCACCCTGTGGTTATCTCTGACAGGCAGCCAGTGCTCATATCCATTTGTGTTATTGCTTGACTGGCTGCATTGGCATTATTGTATCACCTAGAACATCAGAGATTTCTAGTTAGAGTAGGGTAGGTAGGAAGTCTGAAATAAAGCTCAGCCTGTGAGCGTGTAGTTAGTAGTTTTTATTTTCTGCAAAGTCCAGCAAGTCGGATAGTCTAATCCTGGCTTGACTGTTTCCAATTTTTGTCTTAGAACGTAGAGAAGAAACCTGCTATACAGTCTAATCCTAGCAGGTAGTACTGCAGGTAGAGAATCTTATGAGGCCAACAGCCTAATCTGGTCTCATGGAGTAATAAGGGTAGACTTAGAATAGGTTTATTTTCTATTCATAAAAATAAAATGATGTAAAGGGTCTGCAAGCCCAAATGCACCCAAAATAAAAATGTTAGGACTATAGTGTGGGTAGGTAGTTGTTTGGGAGAATTTTACTGTTGATCTGTTGTCTTCATAGCATGTGGCAGCTAATCAAAGAAACAAATGGATGGTTCAAGCAGCAGGGACCTGGCCTACACCAAGAGATCATTTTCTGAATTCTTGACTCCTTCAAGAAGAAGCCATCCCCATGTGGAGCCACTGTTAGCCCCCCTATGAGATTTTTGACAAGAAAAATAGGGGGCTAAGTTTGTTGTTGAGCCTTCAAGGAATACATTTCCTTTGAAAACACAGTCTCCTTGAAGCCTCCATGTGTCTTTTATCCTTTGATAAATTCCCCTATGCTGATTCCTATTATAAAGCCTCTGTGTTTGTGAAGAAATTCCCAAAGGCCCCCTTTTCCCTCTTATTTCAACCCCCACTTAGCTTCTACTTGTTTCCCCTTCTATTTCCCTTCATTACCCTTCACATTCCCCCAAAATCCCCTTTAAATTCTACCCATATCCCTTGTTTGGGCTAGTTCGCCCTTATCCCTCTATCGTACCCCTTCTTGCCTTTAAATCCGTTGAAATGGGCTTAAAACCCACTTTTAACTTTACCATAGGCCTAAACCACTTCCCCTTTATCTATACCCTACAAATACATTCCATATAGAACTTCGTTATAAAGTTTTTATATATTAACCTGACGCTTATAGCGCAGATCGCAAATCGCATTTTCATTGTTTGTGTTCGACCAATCAATCGCAAATATTTGCGATGCAATGGATCACGCCATCGCACTTTCCGCCCATCGCATTTTTCCCCGATCGCATTTTTCCTCTGTCGCAAGTTCTCGCATCGCAACTCCGCCCGATCGCATCTATCACATATTGCATTCTCGCGCGTTATGATCATTAGATCCATCGAAAATATTTGCGATGCGATCGCAGATCGCTCCGTCGCATTCTTCCTCTCCATCACAATATTGCAAGCGCAAGGTTTCTGTTTGGCGCCACTTTTCGCCATCACACTTTCTGCCTTTGTGATTTGCGATGCGCTCCCCAGGTCCCACATCCACGGCTCCTCTCCATTGTTTTTCCAATCATTTCCTGTGTATTTCCCCCTGAGCGTTAACCTTTGGGTTTTACACTAATAGCCTTTTCCTCTGCCATTCTCCATTATTTCTGCTGTTTTCACTGTCTCGCCACCGTCCCTCCGGGCCTCTATGCATTTCCCCACTACCACTGCCCCGGTTCATGACAGGTTTATTTTATTGAGCAGGCAGCACAAAGAGGCCATTACAGCCGCCAGCGAAGCAACAGAGATGGTTTTTGAAGGGATTCAGGCCGGTTAATTGAAGATTAACAATTATGATCCCATGGTCAAAGAATCGAGGCACAGTTTGAAGATTTGAGCACGCCGTCAAAAGCTTACCCGTGTTTAATATCAGCAGAGTACTCTTCTATAGGCGTTCACCTTCCTACAAGAAATCTCCATGCCATCTCGAGCCCTGAAACGATTAATTACACTGACTAAAGATCATGTAAGATAGTCAGGCGGTAGGTATGAGGTATGGAGCGACCTTGCAGACTTTCATCCAGTTCATTTATTCCAGAATGGCAGCACAAAGCTCCAGACGCCGAAAGGACTCCGAATAAATATCTGAGGTCAAATCCGACCCGATAGAGATCTCCAAACCGATCTACAGAATACACACAACACTGCATATAACCATTAAGCAGAATGGGCTCGGCTTCCTCCACCATTTTGTATTAATGAGACTCATTTAATTGTTCACCTACTTCTGTTTCTTCCTCTTCTCCTATAAGAACCCCCGGGAACATATTGTAAGGGTTGTTGTTGCCTTGCTATGGCAGTTGCTGTTAGAGGGATTCATTCTTGATTGTTGGAACAATCGTGGGAGGGAGTAGCAGAGTAGTTGTATGTAATAGGCTGGGAGGAGAAATTCTGGACTGTATTAGCCATTGAGCTCAATGTACATGACTGGTTTTGCATAAATTAATCAAAGCACTTTTCACAGGATCTTGGTCTATTACTATTGGTGATGTTTTTCCTAACTCTATTTATTACATTTTCATACTGTTTCATGTTCTTATGGTAATCAACATAAGTATAACATAGGATTCACCCTTGCTAGGTGCCCTATGTTTCCTGCTCTCCCTACCTGTAACTTTTTCTGCTTTATGTGTTATCTAAGAGTGAATTCATGTGGTTTAACCAGTGCAGTGGATGTTATTGCCTGCTGGTTGATGTATGAACTTGGGGGTTTGCTGCTTAGATGTTTCCTTGTCAAATTTATCTTTGTTTTTTCCTTGGAATCGCTAAAGAATACCTGGAGTTAAATGAACTCTGGTCCGATCTATAAGCAGCCCCTTTGTCCCTCTTTGAAAGCTGCCTTAGAGTATGTCTAAGCAGGTCTGGAGTTAAATGACCTCTGACCTGATCTATAGACAGAAATTGGGACGCTTTCCTTCTTGCACCTTCTCTCCTTAATCTTCCATCGCATCATCTATCTAAAAGATCCTTTAGTGTAGATGACTTGCACTTTGGAAACCTTGGCTAGTGGATGCAAGTAATTTCCTTTCATGACTCCATAGCCCAATGGATGGCATTGTCCTGGCCTATCCTCTTTGCTGAAGCCTCCTGCTATTTTGTTTCCTTTCTCCCATTACTTTCTCAGTCTATGATCTCCTGACCAACCCAGCAACCAACCAACCAAATCATTTAAACCCCCCATTTGTGCTTCATACCTAGCCTAATATCTCAATTTGAGCTTTCAAAGATATATCATTCTTGCTCTATTTGGAGAGATCCCTCTCTGGGTCCAGGAGGGCTAGATCCTAGGGCCCCAAAGTGGTTTGATGTTGTCTCATCTTTTGGTATTGCCAAATCTGCCAAAACATGGGAACCCCAACATAATGGCGACTCCACTGGGGAATAGATCAATCAGCCTTGATTTGGTAAACCACTGTGGTGAACAGTAAGTTTTAAATCATCCACCTGGTGACTCCACAATTCCTGAATGATTAAAAGACTCCGTAGGTGATCAGCAGGCCACTGATTATCTTGGTTTCACGTGACTCCACTGGGAGAGCATGTCGCAGTACAACATCATCCATGTCGAAGACCAAGCCATGTCACTAATGGAAGACCCTGAACGGTTTGCAAAAATGTTTCCAGATTTCATGGCAGTATGCCGTGATATAATATCTAGTGACTTGGCAGAATATAAGGTGGAGTACCTTCCAGGGGTTATTCCTCTCAGCTCAAAAGGCGGACCCGTGATCAAGAATTTTTTTTTAAAAGTGCTGGCTGAGAGGTATGAAGCTGAGCTCAAAATTTTGAAATCACAAGATATATATTACGAGTTCAGAGACCCAAAAGCATTCTTGGAAAGTCCTCCGCCCCCTAAAAACGAAGAGATTCCGCTGTTGTTCGATGTGCAAGAAGAATATGATTTGGTTCTCAAGAGCCGCTTTGAGAACGCAGTGGAAGAAGAAGAAATAATCGAAGCTGCCCAAGACATAGACCACCTACCAGTCATGGCAGGCCTGAAAGAAGACAATGTGCATCAAGTGTTCGTTGATCCTGTGGCAGAGTACATGGAGGCCCTGACTTGCTCAAATACTCCAGCGATAATCGTCAGCCAGGGCCAGATTCATCAAGAATGGTCACTACTGATGGTGACCTCAGTTTTGAAGAACCACATGCAGAGCACCCTCTGGTTATCTTTAACAGGAAGCCAGTGCTCATATCCTTTTTTGTTACTGCTTGATTGGCTGCATTGGCATTATTGTATCATCTAGAACATCAGAGATTTCCAAGTTAGGGTAGGTAGGAAAGCTCAATAAAGCTCAGCCTATGAGCTTGTAGTTAGTGGTTTCAATTTCTGTCTTAGAATGTAGGTGAAGAAACCTGTTGGACAGTTTAATCCCAACAGGTAGTAGATTAGGTAGAGAAATAGATGAGGCCAACAGTCTAATTTGGCCTCATGGAGCAATAAGGGTAGATTTAGAGTAGGTTTGTTTTTGTTTTCAAAATAAAATAATGTAAAGGGTCTGCAAGCCCAAATGCACCCAAAAGAAAAATGTTAGGACTATAGTGTGGGTAGGTAGTTGTTTGGGATAATTTTACTGCTGATCTGTTGTCTTCATAGCTTCGTGCGTACCGACCGTGTTAGCTGATAACCACACAGCACCTGCCCACCATGACGACCAATTCCCACTCCTTCAAGTGTCATCCCCATGTGGAGCCATTGTTAGCCCCCCCATTAGATTTTCACACAGTGTACAATAAGTTTCACAAGTTGAGCCTTCAAGGAATCCATTTCCTCTGAAAACACAGTCTCCTTGAAGCCTCCATGTGTCTTTTATCCTTTGATAAATTCCCCTCTGCTGATTCCTATTATAAAGCCTCTCTATTTGTGAAGAAATTCCCAAAGGCCCCCTTTTCCCTCTTATTTCAACCCCCACTTAGCTCCTACTTGTTTCCCCTTCTATTTCCCTTCATTACCCTTCACATTCCCCCAAAATTCCCTTTAAATTCTACACATATCCCTTGTTTGGGCTAGTTCGCCCTTATCCCTCTATCGTACCCCTTCTTGCCTTTAAATCCGTTGAAATTGGCTTAAAACCCACTTTTAACTTTACCATAGGCCTAAACCACTTCCCCTTTTTCTATACCCCGCAAATACATTCCATATAGAACTTTATTATAAAGTTTTTATATATTAACCCGTAGCTTATAATGCAGATTGCAAATCACATTTTCATTGTTTGTGTTCGACCAATCCATCGCAAATATTTGCGATGCAATGGATCACGCCATCGCACTTTCCGCCCATCCCATTTTCCCCATCGCACTTTCCGCCCATCGCATTTTCCCCCGATCGCATTTTCCCTCCGTCGCAAGTTCTCACATCGCAACTCCGCCCGATTGCATCTATCGTAGATCGCATTCTTGCGCGTTATGATCGTTAGATCCATCGCAAATATTTGCGATGCGATCTGATTGTGTCGCAAATATTTGCGATGCGATCGCAAATCGCTCCGTCGCATTCTTCCTCTCCATCGCAATATCGCAAGCACAAGGTTTCTATTTGGCACCACTTTCTGCCATCGCACTTTCTGCCTTTGTGATTTGCGATGCGCTCCCCGGGTCCCACATCCACGGCTCCTCTCCATTGTTTTTCCAGTCATTTCCTATGTATTTGCCCCCAAGCGTTAACCTTTGGGTTTTACACTAATAGCCTTTTCCTCCGCCATTCTCCATTATTTCTGTTGTTTTCACTGTCTCGCCACCATCCCTCCGGGCCTTTATGCATTTCCCCACTACCACTGCCCCGGTTCACGACAGGTTTATTTTATTTAGCAAGTAGAACAGAGAGGCCATTACAGCCGCCAACGAAGCAGCAGAGATGGTTTTTGAAGGGATTCAGGCCGGTTAATTGAAGATTAACAATTATGATCCCATGGTCAAAGAATCGAGGCACAGTTTGAAGATTTGAGCAAGCCGTCAAAATCTTATCCGTGTTTAATATCAGCAGAGTACTCTTCTCTAGGTGTTCACCTTCCTACAAGAAATCTCCATGCCTTCTCGAGCCCTGAAATGATTAATTACACTGACTAAAGCTCATTTAAGACAGTCAGGCGATAGGTATGAGGTATGGAGCGGCCTTGCAGACTTTCATCCAGTTCATTTATTCCAGAATGGCAGCAAAGAGCTCCAGACGCCGAAAGGACTCCGAATAAATATCTGAGGTCAAATTCGACCCGACAGAGATCTCCAAACTGATCTACAGAATACACATAGAGATGCATATAACCATTAAGAAGAATGGGCTCGGCTTCCTCCACCATTCTATATTAATGAGACTCATTTAATTGTTCACCTACTTCTGTTTCTTCCTCTTCTCCTATAAGAACCCCCGGGAACATATTGTAAGGGTTGTTATTGCCTTGCTGTGGCAGTTGCTGTTAGAGGGATTCATTCTTGACTGTTGGAACAGTCGTGGGAGGGAGTAGCAGAGTAGTTGTATGTAATAGGGTGGGAGGAGAAAGTCTGGACTATATTAGCCATTGAGCTCAGTGTACATGATTGGTTTTGCATCAATTAATCAAAGCACTTTTCACAGGATCCCGGTCTATTACTATTGGTGATGTTTTCCCTAACTCTGTTTCTTAAATTTTCATATTGTTTCATGTTCTTCTGGTAGACAATAGAAGTATAACATAGGAGTCACCCTTGCTAGGTGCCCTATGTTTCCTGCTCTCCCTACCTGTAACAAGCTTTCTATGTTATCTAAGAGCGACCATGTGGTCAACTCACAGTGAGCGCACTGTCATCACTAAAAAACTGGGGGTTTCATTGTTGGATGTTTCTTTTGTCAAATTTATCTTTGTTTTTCCCTGATGTTGCGCGCACCGGAGTTAAATCACCGGGTTCGATCTATAAGCACTCCTTTGTCCCTCTTTGGAGAGCCGCCTAGAGTATATTCGTTGGTGGCCCTCAGTTAAATGACCGACCCGATCTATAGATAGAATGGGTCGCTTTCCTTCTTTCAAGACTTTCTCTTAATCTTCCATCAGATCATCTATTCAAATATTTCAGTGTAGATGACTTGCCCTTTAAAGCCTTGGCTAGTGGATGCAAGTAATTTTTTTTTCATGACTCCGTAGCCCAATGGATGGCACTGTCTTGGCCTATCCTCTTTGCTGAAGCCTCCTGCTATTTTGTTTCCTTTCTCCCATTACTTTCTCAGTCTATGATCTCCTGACCAACCCAGCAACCAACCAACCAAATCATTTAAATCCTCCATTTTTGCTTCATACCTAGCCTAATATATCAATTTGAGCTTTCAAAGATATATCATTCTTGCTCTATTTGGAGAGATCCCTCTCCGGGTATAGGAGGGCTAGATTCTAGGGCCCCAAAGTGGTTTGATGTTGTCTCATCTTTTGGTATTGCCAAATCTGCCAAAACATGGGAACCCCAACATAATGGAAACTCCACTGGGGAATAGATCAATCAGCCTTGATCTGGTAAACCACTGTGGTGGACAGTAAGTTGTAAATCATCTACATGGCGACTCCACAATTCCTGAATTATTAAAAGACTCCATAGGTGATCAGCAGGCCACTGATTATCTTGGTTTCATGTGACTCCACTGGGAGACCATGTCGCAGTACAACATCATCCATGCCGAATACCAAGCCACGTCACTAATGGAAGACCCTGAACGGTTTGCAGAAATGTTTCCATATTTCATGGAAGTATGCTGTGATATAATATCTAGTGACTTGGCAGAATATAAGGTGGAGGACCTTCCAAGGGTTATTCCTCTTAGCTCAAAAGGCAGACCCGTGATCAAGAAAATATTTTTAGAAGTGATGGCTGAGAGGTATGAAGCTGAGCTCAAACTTTTGAAATAACAAGAGATATCTTACGAGTTCAGAGACCCAAAATAATTCTTGGAAAGTCTCCCACCCCCTAAAAACGAAGAGATTCCGCTGTTGTTCGATGTGCAAGAAGAAGATGATCTGGTTCTCAAGAGCCGCTTTGAGAACGCAGTGGAAGAAGAAGAAATAATCGAAGCTGCCCAGGACATAGACCACCTACCAGTCATGGCAGGCCTGAAACAAGACAACGTGCATCAAGTGTTCGTTTATCCTATGGCAGAGTACATGGAGGCCCTGACTTGCTCAAATACTCCAGCGATAATTGTCAGCCAGGGCCAGATCCATCAAGAATGGTCACTACTAATGGTGACCTCAGTTTTGAAGAACCACACGCAGAGCACCCTGTGGTTATCTCTGACAGGCAGCCAGTGCTCATATCCTTTTTTATTACTGCTTGATTGGCTGCATTGGAATTATTGTATCACCTAGAACATCAGATATTTCCAAGTTAGGGTAGGTAGAAAAACTCAATAAAGCTCAGCCTATGAGCTTGTAGTTAGTGGTTTCAATTTCTGTCTTAGAATGTAGGTG
Organism: Pinus albicaulis; assembly: GCA_034641835.2. Taxonomy (NCBI): domain Eukaryota; kingdom Viridiplantae; phylum Streptophyta; class Pinopsida; order Pinales; family Pinaceae; genus Pinus; species Pinus albicaulis. The sequence goes on from JAXQQM020061756.1 coordinate 13,386, forward strand.
AAGAAACCTGTTGGAAAGTTTAATCCCAACAAGTAGTAGATTAGGTAGAGAATAAGATGAGGCCAACAGTCTAATCTAGCCTCATGGAGAAATAAGGGTAGATTTAGAGTAGGTTTTTTTTTGTTTTAAAAATAAAATAATGTAAAGGGTCTACAAGCCCAAATGCACCCAAAAGAAAAATGTTAGGACTATAGTGTGGGTAGGTAGTTGTTTGGGAGAATTTTACTACTGATCTGTTGTCTTCATAGCTTGTGGCAGCTGATCAAAGAAAGAAATGGATGGTTCAAGTAGCAGGCACCTGGCCTACACCAAGAGATCAATTTCTGAATTCTTGACTCCTTCTAGAAGAAGCCATCCCCATGTGGAGCCACTGTTAGCCCCCCTATAAGATTTTTGACAAGCAAAAAAGGGGGCTAAGTTTGTTGTTGAGCCTTCAAGGAATGCATTTCCTCTGAAAACACAGTCTCCTTGAAGCCTCCATGTGTCTTTTATCCTTTGATAAATTCCCCTCTGCTGATTCCTATTATAAAGCCTCTCAGGAAGAATTATGTCTCTTTTTCTCTTATTTCAACCCCCACTTAGGTTCTACTTGTTTCCCCTTCTATTTCCCTTCATTACCCTTCACATTCCCCCAAAATCCCCTTTAAATTCTACCCATATCCCTTGTTTGGGCTAGTTCGCCCTTATCCCTCTATTGTACCCCTTCTTGCCTTTAAATCCGTTGAAATGGGCTTAAAACCCACTTTTAACTTTACCATAGGCCTAAACCACTTCCCCTTTTTCTATGCCCCGCAAATGCATTCCATATAGAACTTTATTATAAATTTTTTATATATTAACCCGACGCTTATAGCACAGATCGAAAATCACATTTTCATTGTTTGTGTTCGACCAATCAATCGCAAATATTTGCGATGCAATGGATCACGCCATCACACTTTCCGCCGATTGCATTCTCCCCATCGCACTTTCCGCCCATTGCATTTTCCCTCGATCGTATTTTCCCTCCGTCATAAGTTCTTGCATCGAAACTCCGCCCGATCGCATCTATCACAGATTGCATTCTCGCGCGTTATGATCGTTAGATCCATCGCAAATATTTTCTATGCGATCTGATCGCGTCGCAAATATTTGCGATGCGATCGCAGATCACTCCGTTGCATTCTTCCTCTCCATCGCAATATCGCAAGCGCAAGGTTTCTGTTTGGCGCCACTTTCCGCCATCGCACTTTCTGCCTTTGCGATTTGTGATGCGCTCCCCGGGTCCCACATCCACGGCTCCTCTCCATTTTTCTTCCAGTCATTTCCTGTGTATTTCCCCCCGAGCGTTAACCTTTGGGTTTTACATTAATAGCCTTTTCCTCCACCATTCTCCATTATTTCTGCTATTTTCACTGTCTCGCCACTGTCCCTTCGGGCCTCTATGCATTTCCCCACTACCACTACCCCAGTTCACGACAGGTTTATTTTATTGAGAAGGTAGTACAGAGAGGCCATTACAGCTGCCAGTGAAGCAGCAGAGACGGTTTTTGAAGGGATTCAGGCCGGTTAATTGAAGATTAACAATTATGATCCCGTGGTCAAAGAATCGAGGCACAGTTTGAAGATTTGAGCACGCCGTCAAAAGCTTACCAGTGTTTAATATCAGCAGAGTACTCTTCTCTAGGCGTTCACCTTCCTACAAGAAATCTCCATGCCTTCTCGAGCCCTGAAACGATTAATTACACTGACTAAAGCTCATTTAAGACAGTCAGGCGGCAAGTATGAGGTATGGAGTGGCCTTGCAGACTTTCATCCAATTCATTTATTCCAGAATGGCAGCACAGCGCTCCAAACGCCGAAAGGACTCCGAATAAATATCTGAGGTCAAATCCGACCCGACAGAGATCTCCAAACCGATCTACAGAATACACACAGCGGTGCATATAACCATTAAGCAGAATGGGATTGGCTTCCTCCACCATTCTGTATTAATGAGACTCATTTAATTGTTCACCTACTTCTGTTTTTTCCTCTTCTCCTATAAGAACCCCCGGGAACATATTGTAAGGGTTGTTGTTGCCTTGCTGTGGTAGTTGTTGTTAGAGGGATTCATTCTTGACTGTTGGAACAGTCGTGGGAGGGAGTAGTAGAGTAGTTGTATGTAATAGGCTGGGAGGAGAAAGTCTGGACTGTATTATCCATTGAGCTCAGTGTACATGACTGGTTTTGCATAAATTAATCAAATCACTTTTCACAGGATCCTGGTCTATTACTATTGGTGATGTTTTTCCTAACTCTGTTTATTACATTTTCATAATGTTTCATGTTCTTCTGGTAGGCAACAGAAGTATAACATAAGATTCACCCTTGATAGGTTCTGTTTCTGCTGCTTCTTTATCCAGAATGTTTTCGCTGTAGGAAATGTTCAAGAGCCATCAGCAGATGAACTGCAGATGTTATTGCTGGCTGGCTGATGTATGAACTTAGTTTGCTGTTGATGTTTATTTTGCCAACTGGTTCTTGTTTCTGGAGCTGCAAGAAGGCCTGAGCAGTTGACCGTTTCTGAGCCCAGGTGTCTTTTGTCTTTTGAAAGTCGCCTTAGAGTTTGTTCAAGGTGTTTGTTAAATGACCCTCGACCTGATCTAGATGTAACCGTCGCTTTTCCTTCGACCTTCTTAATGTTTCATCGCATCATCTCGTCTAAAATATCCTTTAGTGCAGATGACTTGTCTTTTTGGAAGCTCGCTATGGATGAAATTTCTTTTCATGACCGACAGCTCAACGGACAACCGCCGCCTATCCTTCGTCAAGCCTCCGTTATTTTTTTTTTCCTTTCTCCCATTACTTTCTCAGCCTATGATCTCCTGACCAACCCAGCAACCAACCAACCAAATCATTTAAATCCCCCATTTTTTCTTCATACCTAGCCTAATATATCAATTTGAGCTTTCAAAGATATATCATTCTTTCTCTATTTGGATAGATCCCTCTCCGGGTCCAGGAGGGCTAGATCCTAGGGCCCCAAAGTGGTTTGATGTTGTCTCATATTTTGGTATTGCCAAATCTGCCAAAACATGGGAACCCCAACACAATGGCGACTCCACTGGGGAATAGATCAATCAACCTTGATTTGGTAAACCACTGTGGTGGACAGTAAGTTGTAAATCATCCACCTCGCGACTCCACAATTCCTGAATGATTAAAAGACTCCATAGGTGATCAGTAGGCCACTGATTATCTTGGTTTCACGTGACTCCACTGGGAGACCATGTCGCAGTACAACATCATCCATGCCGAAGACCAAGCCACGTCACTAATGGAAGACCCTAAACGGTTTGCAGAAATGTTTCCAGATTTCATGGCAGTATGCCGTGATATAATATCTAGTGACTTGGCAGAATATAAGGTGGAGGACCTTCCAGGGGTTATTCCTCTCAGCTCAAAAGGCGGACCCGTGATCAAGAATTTTTTTTTAGAAGTGCTGGCTAAGAGGTATGAAGCTGAGCTCAAAATTTTGAAATCACAAGAGATATCTTACGAGTTCAAAGACCCAAAAGCATTCTTGGAAAGTCTCCCATCCCCTAAAAACGAAGAGATTCCGTTGTTGTTCGATGTGCAAGAAGAATATGATCTGGTTCTCAAGAGCCGCTTTGAGAACGTAGTGGAAGAAGAAGAAATAATCGAAGCTGCCCAGGACATAGACCACCTACCAGTCATGGCAGGCCTGAAAGAAGACAACGTGCATCAAGTGTTCGTTGATCCTGTGGCAGAGTACATGGAGGCCCTAACTTGCTCAAATACTCCAGTGATAATCGTCAGCCAGGGCCAGATTCATCAAGAAAGGTCACTACTGATGGTGACCTCAGTTTTGAAGAACCACACGCAGAGCACCCTGTGGTTATCTCTGACAGACAGCCAGTGCTCATATCCTTTTTTGTTACTTCTTGATTGGCTGCATTGGCATTATTGTATCACCTAGAACATCAGATATTTCCAAGTTAGGGTAGGTAGGAAAGCTTAATAAAGCTCAGCCTATGAGCTTGTAGTTAGCGGTTTCAATTTCTGTCTTAGAATGTAGGTGAAGAAACCCGTTGGACAGTTTAATCCCAACAGGTAGTAGATTAGGTAGAGAAATAGATGAGGCTGGCCGCCCAATCCGGCTCAAGTGACAAGATGGGATTGTTAGCTTGAGCCAGCCAGCCGAAACAATGTAAAAGGTCCTAAGCTCAAATGCACCAAAAATAAAAAAATGTTAGGACTATAGTGTGGGTAGGTAGTTGTTTGGGAGAATTTGCCTTTCACCCATCCGTCGTCTTCATAGCTAGGGCAGCCCCGATCAAAGAAAGATCAATTTCTTCGACCGACCTTCAAGAAGGTTTTCATCCCAATGTGAGCCATCGTTAGCCCTCATGAGATTTTTGACAAGGCATTGTGGGGTTGTTGAGAAAGAGTCATGAATGCATTTCCTTCCAAACACAGCCTCTCGGCTCATGTGTTTTATCCTTTTCGGATAAATTTCCTCTCGTCGATTCTCATTATAAAGCCTCTCCTCGCCATAGGAGTGAGCCCGTGTCCCCTTTTCCCTCTTATTTCAACCCCCACTTAGCTTCTACTTGTTTCCCCTTCTATTTCCCTTCATTACCCTTAACATTCCCCCAAAATCCCCTTTAAATTCTACCCATATCCCTTGTTTGGGCTAGTTCGCCCTTATCCCTCTATCGTACCCCTTCTTGCCTTTAAATCTGTTGAAATGGGCTTAAAACCCACTTTTAACTTTACCATAGGCCTAAACCACTTCCCTTTTTTTCTATACCCCACAAATACATTCCATATAGAACTTTACTATAAAGTTTTTATATATTAACCCGCCGCTTATAGCGCAGATTGCAAATCACATTTTCATTGTTTGTGTTCGACCAATCCATCACAAATATTTGCGATGCAATGCCTCACATCATCGCACTTTCCGCCCATCGCATTTTCCCCATCGCACTTTCCGCCCATCACATTTTCCCCCAATCGCATTTTCCCTCTGTCGCAATTTCTCGCATCGCAACTTCGCCCGATCGCATCTATCGCAGATCGTATTCTTGCGCGTTATGATCGTTAGATCCATCACAAATATTTGCGATGGAATCGCAGATCGCTCCGTCGCATTCTTTGTCTCCATCGCAATATCGCAAGCGCAAGGTTTCTGTTTGGTGCCACTTTCCGCCATCGCACTTTCCGCCTTTGCAATTTTCGATGCGCTCCCTGGGTCCCACATCCACGGCTCCTCTCCATTGTTTTTCTAGTCATTTCCTGTGTATTTCCCCCCGAGCGTTAGCCTTTGGGTTTTACACTAATATCCTTTTCCTCCGCCATTCTCCATTATTTCTGTTGTTTTCACTGTCTCGCCACTGTCCCTCCGGGCCTCTATGCATTTCCCCACTACCACTACCCCGGTTCACGACAGGTTTATTTTATTGAGCAGGTAGCACAGAGAGGCCATTACAGTCGCCAGCGAAGCAGGAGAGACGGTTTTTGAAGGGATTCAGGCCGGTTAATTGAAGATTAACAATTATGATCCCGTGGTCAAAGAATCGAGGCACGGTTTGAAGATTTGAGCACGCCGTCAAAAGCTTACCCGCGTTTAATATCAGCAGAGTACTCTTCTGTAGGCGTTCACTTTCCTACAAGAAATCTCCATGCCTTCTCGAGCCCTGAAACGATTAATTACACTGACTAAAGCACATTTAAGATAGTCAGGCGGCAGTTATGAGGTATGGAGCGGCCTTGCAGACTTTCATCCAGTTCATTTATTCCAGAATGGCAGCACAGAGCTCCAGACGCCGAAAGGACTCCGAATAAATATCTGAGGTCAAATCCGACCTGACAGAGATCTCCAAACCGATCTATAGAATACACACAGCGCTGCATATAACCATTAAGCAGAATGGGCTCGGCTTCCTCCACCATTCTGTATTTATGAGACTCATTTAATTGTATTAATTGTTCACCTACTTCTGTTTCTTCCTCTTCTCCTATAAGAACCCCCGGGAACATATTGTAAGGGTTGTTGTTGCCTTGTTGTGGCAGTTGCTGTTAGAGGGATTCATTCTTGACTGTTGGAATAGTCGTGGGAGGCAGTAGCAGAGTATTTGTATGTAGTAGGTTGGGAGGAGAAATTCTGGACTGTATTAGCCATTGAGCTCAGTGTACATGACTGGTTTTTCATCAATTAATCAAAGCACTTTTCACAGGATCCTGGTCTATTACTATTGGTGATGTTTTTCCTAACTCTGTTTATTACATTTTCATATTGTTTCATGTTCTTCTAGTAGGCAACAAAAGTATAACATAGGATTCACCCTTGCTAGGTGCCCTATGTTTCCAGCTCTCCCTACCTGTAATGTTTTTTGCTTTATGTTTTATCTAAGAGCGAATTCATGTGGTTTAACCAGTGCAGTGGATGTTATTGCCTGTTGGCTGATGTATGAACTTGGGGGTTTGCTGCTTGGATGTTTCTTTGTCAAATTTATCTTTGTTTTTCCCTTGGAGTTGCTAAAACAGACCTGGATTTAAATGACCTCTGGTCCGATCTATAAGCAGCCCCTTTGTCCCTCTTTGAGAGCTGCCTTAGAGTATGTCTAAGCAGGTGTGGAGTTAAATGACCTCTGACCTGATCTATAGATAGAAATTGGGCCGCTTTCCTTCTTGCACCTTCTCTCCATAATGTTCCATCCCATCATCTATCTAAAAGATCATTTAGTGTAGATGACTTGCCCTTTGAAAGCCTTGGCTAGTGGATGCAAGTAATTTCCTTTCATGACTCCATAGCCCAATGGATGGCACTATCTTGGCCTATCCTCTTTGCTGAAGCCTCCTGCTATTTTTTTCCTTTCTCCCATTACTTTCTCGGTCTATGATCTCCTGACCAACCCAGCAACCAACCAACCAAATCATTTAAACCCCCCATTTGTGCTTCATACCTAGCCTAATATCTCAATTTGAGCTTTCAAAGATATATCATTCTTGCTCTATTTGGAGAGATCCCTCTTCGGGTCCAGGAGGGCTAGATCCTAGGGCCCCAAAGTGGTTTGATGTTGTCTCATCTTTTGGTATTGCCAAATCTGCCAAAACATGGGAACCCCAACACTTTTGATTACTCCACCAACAAGATGATCATGTCATTATTGAAACCCACCATTGCAGATCCAAAGTCAATTGCTGATTATACTAAAACAGATGTAGAGATGGACACTGATACCATACATGAATTATATCATATTGAATTCCATAGAAGTACTACTGAAATGCTTTATTCAAAAGTGGTTAGCAAAACTATGAATGCTACCATGCTTCAAAAGACTGTATCTAATTTACAAACTCAAATGAAATTAGATAAAGCATCTCTACATGCTAAGGTTTTGAGGATCAAGTCCTTAGAATATTTGGTGATAGAAACTGGAGTGGATCCTTCCAATATTGAATTTGCTAAAACACTCATAAGGCAAAAGAATGAAGATATTGTTGCCTTGAGAAAAAACTTAAACTTCCACAGAGTGAGCATCCACAGGCGAAGGATATTCTTCAACAACAAAAAGAAAAGGATGAGACTATGCAGCTGGTACTAAATATGATAGCCCAAATCAAAGAAATGGAAAATCAGACAGAAACTCTGATGAAGGAAAATGAATCATAAAAAAGAGCAAATGAGGTCTCCATTCCTAAACTCATTCCAATTGTCAGTACTGTTGTTTCGTCTACACTGGCAGAGCATTTGGCACCAAAAGGACTATTGGAAACTACAATGTCAATAACATCTATAGATACCTCTGCCACTGCATCATCTACATCACAGGTATAGAAAGCAACAGTTACAGCAAACATAGTTAAATCTATGGAAGAAATGTCCCTTAAGAACACTAATATCAATAATTTAAAGAAGGCACATAAAGATCTCGAAACCTCACACAAAAATGCTTTAATCACATCTAAGGGACATGATAAGAGAGAAAATAGACTTCAAGAGCAGGTAAATATTCTACAACAACAGGTTAATCTCAGTGAATAGGTAAAATACATCAAAAACTATCTTTGGAATAACATAATTGAGGGCATACATCTACAGTGGCCTTCCATTCAAATCATTTATGAACAGAGAGATCTATTCAAAGCAACACAAGTAGAAATTCAGTAGACAAAAGAGGAGCTTGCTGATAAGCCATCTCAAGCTTTAAAGCTGATTACATTTCTATATAGTAAAAATAAAGAAGAGCTTGAAGAACTGAAAATTCAAGATAGGACTAAAACCATACTAAGTAAAAGGAATATAATGAACAGTTTGGAGGAAATATGAAAAAACATGCACTTGTCAATAACAAAGTTCTTGGCTAGATACACTAAATTAACACAAGCAGGCCTTCCAGAAATTCATGGCTTCAATGAAAAACTAATGGTTCAGAAAGATTATGACAAGAATATCAGAGTATATGCCAAAGAATAGGTGAAGAAACCAACGGTGAAGATCTTCCAAAGGGCATAGGACACACAAAGGCTTCAAGGATGATAGATTTTCGAGGAAAATGTCTCTCTTGAAAGCTTGGAAACCAAATTAGCCACCTTTTTCTATGCTAAATTTTATAGGTGGCTAACAGTGGCTCCACATGGGGATGGAATATTCTTGAAGGTGTCAAGAATATTAGAAAATAATCTTTGGAAGTAGGCCAGATGACTGGTAATTAACCATCCTTTCTTTCCTGATCAGCTGCTACATACATGGTGGAGAATAAATCAGTAGAAAACATTTCTTCAAACAACTACCTACCCATCCTATTGTCCTAACATTTTTTCTTCAATGTGCATTTGGACTTGCAGAACTTTTACATCATCATTTTTTTGCAAACAGGAAAATAAACCTATCTATTGCTACCCTTATTTCTCCATGAGACCAGATTAAACAGTTGGCCTCATAGCTTCTCTACCTAAACTAATATCTTCCAGGATAAGAATGTTTGGCAGATTTCATTCTCTACATTCTAAGACAAAAATTTAAACACATAAAAACCAGGATTAAACTGTCTCGTCTGCTGTGAGTCCATAGCATAAAGACAAGCTCCATATGGACTGAAAATTTGCAGAAATTAAAAAAAACTAACTAAATGCTCACAGGCTGAGCTTTATTGATATTTCCTACCTATCCTACTCTAACTTGAAATATTTACATATCTAGCTGACAAACACTCTTTGCCAATACATCCAGTCAATCAGATGATCCCATGACTGGTTTTTTCTACTCATCTCTTTGAGCATGCTGGATAGGTAGGGCCACTCCCATTCTCTTTGTTTTTTAATAGCATCTTTTAAAATATTTCTTGTTTCCTGAAACAAGCTACTCTTAATGACCTTTGATCCTTCTTCAAATGTTTGTAGGAAATGAGCATAAGGATCTTGAAATAATACCTGGTTGTGAGTATTTGACAAGTAGTTTTCAACCAGGATTGCTTCCTCTTCTACTGGATCAAGAAAAAAATTCTCTTGAGAAAGAAAATCTTCCTCATATTCATCACTCTCTAAACTGGAGGACTCATCATATACTGCAGTGCATCCCTCTTGTAGCTCTAAGATCTTCTGATCTGGTGGGCTGAGCTCTGTGAAACGATCACTGTATTCTTGAGCAGGGGTTTGTTCTATTGCTCCTCTTTTTCAAGAGAAGGCTCCTTGCTTCCAAACTGCTCAAAAAATTCTTCATTATCTTCCTCCTCATCCTTTGAGATGAAAGGTTGTTGATTCCCAATCACATGAAAAATGTTACTGATGCTTTGAGATAAAGCAGAGTGAATATTGGATGAATATTCATCTGCTACTATACTTTCATAACTTTCTCCATTAGTATCATAGATAGGCTAACCTGGCTCATTACTTTCCTAAAGTTGCTAAAACTGACTTCCCTCCCATAAATCTACTAATGATGGCCCTACAAAATCATCTTCTGTTTGGAGAACACCATCATCAGATAGATCAAAAATAGGAAAATCATGAAAGTAAGTAACGCTACCAATCAGACATACTGGATTATTAGCAAGTATTTCTTCATTCTGATTTACAGGGGAGCTTTCGGAATCTACATAATCAAACTCAACAGATGAATGAGCAAGAGTGTTTGCTCTATAAAATATTTCATAGGTTGGCTGTCTATTTATGATCTGGTCTATTTCTTCTTCAGTCAAAGGGGAAGGTGTTCTCATGTTCCTTTAAGCAGAAGTGCAGCGGCTCACTGTTTCTTGTATTAGTTTATTTGGAGGCTGGATGTATTCTTGAGCCTCTTCTGTGGAATATTCACTTGTGCTTGCAGGGAAACCTTGGGGATTTTCTGATGTTTCCTGATCTCTTTCTTGTTCAAACCAATCCTCACGAACATGATAATACTCAGTTAGAATACAAGGCTCATGAGTTGTTTCTTCTATATGATCAGGATGCCACTCTCCTTGTGAAATCTGAGATGAATCATAATCTAGAGGGGGAGTCCCTATATGGGTTGGTTCTCCTTCCACATTAGATTTTGCATCTTCTAAGTGGTTTCTTCTATCCTTAGAGCAGCATTCCTATTAGCCTTTGCCATTAGGTCATGATATTCTCTTATCACCATAGTACAAGATATAGGTAGGCAAGCAGGAAGTTCTTGATCACCCTCCTCTTCATCTTCTATATATTCTTAAGCATCATACATGTCTTTCTCATTTTCTAGGTCTTGAGTTTGTTCTTGTTCTGGGGAAGGCATGGGCTGCTCTAAATAATCAAAATTTTCATTTAAATTAGCCTTATACATCTCCATCATTTTTTCACCAAGTATGTTCATCACTGTCGTCATTCTATCCCACAAAGAATCTAGCTTTGCTTCTCTGTCCATACTTGGATCCATGTTTGTAAGAAGAGGTCACTGTATCTTCTCAACCAGTTCAGGGTCTTCTACCAGTGGAGTCATTTGGTCTTTTGGGAGTTATGGAGTGTGGATTTTCCAGGTGGATGAATTTGAATATTTGAAGCAAGCTGTTGTCCACCATCAGCAATTAAATACCAATCTAACTAGAGATTTTGGATTTCTGAGGTCCTAAGGATGTATAATATGGAAAACATTCATAAAGTACCCAGCAGAGTTGCCATTATTTTGGGGACTCAGCTGGCTAACACACCAAATATTCTAGAATCAAGGGAAATCTGAGGGCTCAAGAGTGTATCAGGTATAAATTACTCAACTTCCCTAGTCGAGTCGCCATTATGTTGTGGTTCCTATGTTTTGGCCAGATTCACAAGACCAAAAGATAAGACAACATCAAACCACTTTGGGATCCTAGGATCTAGCCCTCCTGGATCCAGAGAGGGATCTCTCTATAGATGTAAATAATGATATATCTTTAAGGCTCAAATTGAGGTATTAGGCTAGCTATGAAGCACGAGGGTTTTTGGTTTAGTTTGTTTGGTTGGAATCATTAACTGAGAAGGTTAAGGAAGTAAAGAAGGAACTGAATAGAATGATGTTTTAGCATGGGAATATGGGTCAAGAGAAAGGTTAATCCATTGGGATATGGAGACATGAAAGGGGATTACTTGCATAACAACTATCCAAGGGTTTCCACAGGGCAAGTCATCTATACTAAAGGATATTTTTAGATATATGGTGAGATGGAACATTAAGAATGGGTGAAAGAAAGAAACCAAAGTGCAGTCTAAGATCAGGTCAGATGTCATTTAAATCCAGGCCTGCTTTCAACATACTTCAAAGGAAACTCTCATTAAAGACAAAAAGGGTAGCTTAAGATCAGGTCAGATGTCATTTAAATCTAGACCTACTTTCAGCATACTCTCAAGGAAGATAATCCAGGAGTCCTCATAACCACTTTAAGAATGGTAGAACACATTCAAGATGAAACAGAGAGTAAGGTCTAAGAACAGAGAAGGACTTTTAACCTTCAATTATTTTAACACTAACTCAAAGGGATCTTAGAAAGGCTAGCTGTTGGAAGAGGCACCTAGTGGACAGGGCTAACTCTAAATCCCCAGTTTCCAAATTCTTTCAGCTAAAACCAAAAAATAACATCTAAGGAAACAAATCCCAAATTCACACATCAATAAGCATGGACCAACCAACTTCTATACTAGTTAAATTATGATGAATTTTCTCTTAGATACACAAATAGCAGAAAAAATATAGATAAATATTATAGTGAGACTTAAGGTACTTCCAGTAGTATATCCTAATCTATGCTTGCTGTTCTTTATCTGAGAATAATGGACAATATGATAAACATGAAAGGCAACAATTACAGTAATAATACATCATTGATAATATGGACCAGGATCCTGTGAATCTGCTTGATTGATTGATGTGAAAAACCAGTCACATGCTTTGAGCTCAGTGGCCTTTTACAATCCAGACTTCTCTTCCCAGCCTACTATATTACAGACTACTCAACTATTTCCCCTCAATAACAATTCTAACAACTAATAGAATCCCAACAACCAACAATGCATTTTCAATGAGTTCTTATAGGAGAATGAGTAGAAGTAGTAGTAGATGTGAGATTTAAATGATTCATTAATACATAGCAGAAGAAGTATTCATGCCCATTCTGATTAATGGCTCTGTGTTGACTGTGTGTACCCTTTAGGCTATTTCAGAAGTCCTTGTTATGTTGACAATATATTCAGGTATGTATTTTGCAGTACTCACTGACTATAAGTACTCTGTTCTGTCTTCTGATATAAGTAAGGTGAGTGAAAGTCTTTGAGGCCTTCCATACTTCCAAAACTGCAGTCTTCATAGCTCTAGAAACTTTTTTCAGTGTAGTAACTATTCTGGTGTGCGATGGAATATGGAGGAAGTCATATGGTTGGTCCTTTCTTGGAGAAAAAGCCCTGCTCATATTAAATCACAGATATGGCTTGTTTCATGTGCTTTAGACCTTATTAGGCCCTTTAATCATCTTTATGGTCTTCATCTGTGTCTTCATCCTTTGAATACTGGATTATAGCATTCAAATCTTCAATAATTGGCTTTAATCATTTAATTTCCTTCACTGATACTCTTTCTGCTTCTGTTGATCTGTTTGGGTGCATGTGTAGGTTTTAATGGCACAGGAGGGTTTAGATCAGGGTTTTAACACCGATCCTTTAATAAAATATGCCTTAAACCTTCTTAATAGTGTATCTCCCTACGTTTTGGCTCTGGAAATGTCTTCCTACGCTCTAAATTTCCCTGTCTGTGATTGTGAGACAGAGAGTGATTTTCACCATCCGCAACCCTATAAAAGACAATAAAAATGTTAAGAGAATCCTCAGGGAGTGGGTGGGAGTGCTGTGGAGGACTGAGGGAATGGTGGCGCAGCAGTGAAAATGGAGGATGTAGGTGAAAAAATGGGTAAAAATCATGGCGAAATGGAGGAAAATTGCCTTGATGAAGTTCTAGGGCCTCCAGCATTCTAGACCATCAGACCAGATTAAACAGTGGCAATCTACAGTCAGGATTCACCAATGGAGTGTTTTAGATGGTTAGGCTGGTGGATAATTAATGGAGGTGTAATTATATTAGAGCCGTTGGATCATAGCAATGGACAGCTATGATCACCCTGTTATCACTCAGGTTTTCCTTGAAGTTGTGGAAAAGGAAAGTAAATCTGAGGTAACCACAAACCAACCTTCAGATACAGAATCTAGCCAATCTGTATCTAGAGAGGGCTCTCTATTTAAAATTTAGCTTTGTTCTTAGAAAATATTAGGCTAGTTATAAGTCCAAGAGTTTGTTTGAATTTAAATGGTGGAATCCGCCAACTAAGGGCACGATTGAGTATTTCAAGCCATTGGGCTATGGAGTCGAAAGGATGGCTTTAATGGATTAATTTTTTACACCAAAGATGGCTTTATAGGGCATGATAGCCAAACAGAGAACAATTTTAGATATTAAAGTGAATGGAATGGATTTTTAAGGGATGAAAGGCAATTAAGAATCTTTCAACATGTTCAAAGAAAAAAAGTGAATGATTAAAAATAAAGAGCAGTTAAGAATTATTTACTATAGTAATCAAAATGTTTAAACCAGTGAAACAAGAGCAATTAAGAATTCATTGTTTATAACCAGTTTAGAAGAAAACATTTAGAATAATCACAATTGAAATCAATGTACATTTAAGCAAGTTCTGATTTATTCTTTTTTGTCAATTATTCAGAAATGGAACGCAATGATATCATGAACAGATATAAAAATTTTAAAACATGAGATAGAGAAGACTTATTGATATGTAGTTAGACACATGAATCCTGCAAAAAGTCTTGAGCTTCAATTCGTCATCCAGCAAGCCATAAAGAAATTTCTCCAAAAGCACTTTATTCCAAAAAATCAATGTTACAGCAAAGTAGAAGAATCCACCCGCAATAAGTCAATTGAGGGCATATTTATACAAAAAATGATACAAAATATCTCTTAAAAAAACGAGATATAATCTGAGATGAGTCATAAATAATTTACAATAAAAATAGAGATAGATGGTCTCATAGATAAGACACGAAGTAATCGATGTTGTGTTGTTTCCTCCTTTCGAGAATGTGCTGGAGGCAGGTGCTATATTTTGGTTCATCGTTGTCCTCTTCAGTAATTTTGTTTTAACTGCCTCGCTTCACTGATACTCTTTGTTCTTACTGATACACTTTAACCGAACCGATACTCTTTGACCTTTGTTTGTCCCTTTTATCCTTTCTACTATAGTAAATAGGCAAAATTTCATATCAGGATAAATTTTACAAAAGTTCCAATAAATCTTCCCACCATTTATCTTCTGTTATTCTTGTCCATTGAAGCTTCCTTAATGTTTCATCAGCCTCAGTATATTTGAAGAAATTAGGCTGGTTAGGAAACAAATGCCTTACTTCATGTTCCAGATAAAACAAATTTTCTAATCTGTCATGAAGATTCTTTCCTGTAGGTAATGTTGTTGTTGGGAAAAATACTGAGAGGGGGGGGGGGGGTGAATCAGTATTTACTACATACTCAAATATTTTCACTTTTTCATTCCTTAAAACCCATACGCTACTTTCCTTTAGTAAACTCGCGTATACACGCGGATATCTTTCATGCAACTCGCGTATACACAAAGATCTAATTATGTCATTATTTCTTTGCTTATATCATGCCATTATTCATTCATCAGATTTTCAATAAACAGTAAACATGTGCAGTAAGAACAGAATAAACCATCACACAAGAACACCAGGATTTTTAGGTGGAAACCCAAGTCGGGAGAAAACCACCGCTGCAGTTGCTCAGCCTTCAATATTTTATTATAGAGAAAACATCTTACAACATATGTGCTGGTGCAGACTCCTACCAGCACGCAGGCACCCACCTACGCTCGTTTACCAGCCTCTCCTGGAAGGGAGCTCCAACCCACTGAATCATTTACCAGCATCTCCTGGAAGGGAGCTACGACCCCCTGCTCTCGTTTACCAGCCTCACCTGGATGGGAGCACACGACCCCATTGAAGGCTACAACCCTCGGCACCTCTATGGACCACGTTTCGTCAATTTTCACACTGGATCCAAAGCTTCCACTAGGACACCACTTGCAGGCCAAATTTCATCATATTTCCAGACTAGACCCTTTCCATACTTTTAAGCACGAACATTTTAAGCACGATCAACCATGAAACGGATACTTATAACTCAACGATAGATATATTAACAATTCGAGACAACACGAGATCTGTATAGAAGAAACATGAGCGAGTGATTCGCACATTTCCTTACCCCTTGCATCGGCCAAACCTAGTTTGCATATGCGCTTTCCATTCAGCGATGTCGCGTATATACACGCTTTCATCCACATCAACCGAGGCGTATACCTACGCAGATATTTTATTGCGCATACGCGCTTTATCTTCAGCGAAGCCGCGTATATACGCGCTTCCTCTGCATCAAAGTAGCGTATAGATCTTCAATCATTATAGAGAAGCATCCTTCTTCAGATCAGATATTCAGTTCATATTTACCCTTTTACTTCAGACAGATGTTCGCCTCAATTCAGATCTAAGCCTTCCATAATCAGATCTAGTGGAAATAAGTACAATTCAGATCTAGATCCCCTTCTTCATCATTGGTGCATCATACATTCAGATTTATCATTCAAGTGTAACCCTTTCAATTCAGATCTACTTCAGAGAGAAGTATTCATTCAAGCTCTGACATCTTGCACCCACACTCATCCTTTGCACAATGAAATTCCTCTCCTTATATAGGTTTACCCAATTTCAATACCATGAGCCAAAACCACATTACTTCCGATGGTATTCCTGGACGGGGTTATTTAGACGAATCATTACCCAATACAATGGGTCAATACCATGGTGGTTACCCCTGGTTTTGCATTTTAAGAGCGCTTTTTCCCATACGCGACTTGGGCAGTCTAATTCCGCGTGCATACGCGACTTACCCTAGGCAAATCCGTGTATACCTAGAGACATACTCTTTTCATCAGAATTAGCACATGCTGAAATCCTTTCTTTATTGCCTTACGCCACACACTTTGACAGATACATCGGTTACTCCATCAAGAACATATTCTATCAAGAATAACTTCATTCAGTGGGTTGCCATCAAGGACAACACTCTGCATCATATTGCCAACAATCTCCCCCTTTGGACTTGATGGCAACCACGATGGTGTTTGGTTACCACAACAGATACAATGACACCATTCCTTCTCTTCATTCAAACACCAAGTCACTCTCCCCCTTTGACATCAAGGGCAAAGGGCGGATCAAAACCATCACACTCTCCCCCTGTTCTGCAGATCTGAAATACGGAAGAGACCAATCTCCCCCTGAGTTCATGCTGAAGCTTCATAACATATTTTTCAATGAAGTACATGACTCTATGAACTTCCTATTCCCACAGACTCATACTTACAACAAATATCCAACCAAGTGGATTTACATATGAGACTCAAGTACCCAACCAAGTGGGTTTACACATTTCAACACAGCTACCCAACCAAGTGGGTTTACAAATTTGATAAGTCCTTACATGACTGAAGATTACAATTTACATCATGGGTCTCAACAGACCCTTTTCATGACCATTTATGACCAATACCAGAAAGCCTTCAAAGAACATATTTCAGAACCATCATAATGCCAACAATGCATTATACTTTTCAATGAAGACTAAGGGCTCCCCACGAAAATGTGCATCGAACATCCTTTCCATATAAAGCTAAGGCTCCTTAGTTTGTGCGTCCGAACACTTTTAACAAATCATCAGGCATCTTTATCAAAAAACATTAGAAATAGAATTATGAGAACTGGAACACTACCAGAGATACCAAACAGTATCAGAGATACCAAACATCACTGCAATTGTGCTGAAGAGAGCTGACTCCAAGTAGAAATTTGTCAGCAATCAGACGTACGCGGTTTTATGTGCATGAACTCGCATATATACGCGACTATGTTTCAGGAAACTCACGTATCCAATATCACCTTCTACATTTTAACCAGATCTGATCCTCCGTGAGAAAAATACAGTGTTCAACTTCTTTCTGAGATATTTGAATGCTTCCCTGGAAGACAGATAGATAGAACAATGAGTTGTGTCTTCAAGCGTCATCCAATGGTTGTAGCATAAGCACATTAGTAACCAAGCCTTCAGATTCTTTGCAGCATCAATACAATCTCCCCAAGAGAGATTATCATACCAAAACAACATCTTCAAATATGTGTCAATCATCCATGTGGTCCAATATCATCAAGATCTTCAAGATTTAACATGAAGTAACATATGTAGGAAAAATATCTCAACCATAGTAACAAGTTCTGCATGATCTATTCTTATCTCTGGATCATAAGACTTCCAACTCATCCATGTGTGAGCACAAAAGATACTTTTTACCAAACAAGGCTCAAAATATCATCATAATAAATCATGTACCAAGTCATCCTCATTTAAGCATGAGTATCAAAATAACCAAGAGTAAGAAGTCATAGTGCCAACAATGTAATCATTAGTATTCAACCTGTTGCTCCCCCTGAACCAGTGCTCCTCCTTAACTTGTGCAACCTGAATACCTTTATCAACAAGTCATCAGCAACAATCTCTGCATGATCTGTCCTTATCTCTGAATTATAAGACTTAAATCTCGTGATGAATATAACTACATCAACAAGCAAATAGGACCTATCCATAATCTTCTTAAGTAACCAAGTATCATATCATCATAACCTATTTAAAAGCGAGAATTAAGGTGATACATAGTCAATAATCCAGTTATCAACGATCGGAGCGATGCTCCCACAGTTCTCATCGGATCTTCAGCTATCATATAAATTCTCTTATCATCAATGCATACGCGACTGTGTCTTCTGGAACTCGCGTGTATATGCGACTTTTGTTCATAGAACCCGCGTATGGAAAGTGAAGCATAGAAATTTTTCATCTTCCTTCATCTCCTCCTAAACTTGTACCTCCTGTACCTATCTTTTCCACATCAGATGCGTTGTCAGAAGTAAACATAACCAGAGTAATCAAATCAACCATGAGAGTCATCATACATTTCTCCCCCTGTGACGATACATTACTATATCTCATAATGTATCCCACATCATTCCTGCAGTCAATCAGAGAAGTAAGCTTCAAAAGCGGATGACTGCAGTAGGGTCAGAATTCCCTACGTTTCTGATCGTTCCTCCATCTTTTTCCAGATTTGTTTGAACTTTCTATTTGTGTGCTGGAAGTTATCCAATTTCTCATATCTGTTCAACCTACATTCTTTTTCTACATGACCATACTTGTTACAAGAATAACATCTCACGTGTCCAGAGAAATAAGCATAAGAATCATAATGAGTATTTCTACTCTTCCTCCTTTTACAATCAGCTGCTTTGTGTCCATACTTGTTACATAAAAAACAATATCCCTTGAAGCTACTGATATATTTACAGTAGAACTTTGTTTGTTTGTGGGTACAGCAAGATTGATGCCTTACGCAGTGGCTGACATGCCCATAATTATGACATTTAAAGCATTCAACATTATTGAATGATTTCCTTTGAGTGTTCATGATTGTCGGTTGACTTCTTGTTTCTTTCAACTCTTCAGGTTTTTCATTGACATCCTTTGAATCTTTAGCACTTCCTTGTGAACTAGATTCTCCTTTAACGGTTTCATGAAAACCAAGACCAAATTTAACAGAGGGAGACCTTTGACTACTAAGAATATTGTCCAGAATCTTAGTACTATCTTGAAACCTCAAGAGTTTATCTTTTTCTTCTAATTTACCTTTGAGAATGTTTACCTCAACCTCCGAGAGACTTTGACATTGCTTTGTCGTAGCATATTTCTTTCCTTCTTCCATCTTCTACTTGATCCTTCAGATTTAGAATCTCTTCTTTCAACCAATTTTTGTTTTCTTCACATGTTTGTTGTAGCACTTCATTCTTCTTATTTGATTTTTCTAGATATTATTTGAGAGAGATGATTTCTTCTTCAAGGCCTTCCTTTTCAAATGGTTGTAGAGGTTCCTCATTCTTCTTACTTGATGCTTCTAGATGCAGCACACACTCGCCGAGAGAGATGATTGCGGCTCAAGTCCTTCATTCTTCTTGCTTGATTTTTCAAGATAAGTATTTGATCAATGATTTACTTCTAGTTCTTTAATTCGATTGGATTATGAGTGTGAAACCTTTGATACTTGTCCACAGCTCCATTCGACTCTATTTGATCTTTCATTTGAGAGATCATCTCTTTGTAGATAGAGTCTTTCTTATCAATTTCCTTTTGTTGTTCTTCAACTTTGATCTTGATAGCTTGTTCTAGATCCACAACTTTACTTTCTCTTTCTACACCATTGCTTGCACAGAGGAGAGTATTACAAGTGGCCTTCTTCTTTTCCTTCTTTGCCATGAGTACTTGGAGAGCTTCGTCAGAAACTTCTGGATCCATACTGTCACTTTTACTATCATAATCTTTGCACATGCAGTTAAGTAAGAAACAAGAAAAACGATTAATACTTGGTTCATCTTCTTCAATTTTTGCTATACATGATTTCTGAGGTATCTTCTTGTTTCGAGTAGCCTTCTTCTTTTGCTTCTTAGCCATAAGCACTTTCAGATCATGATCAGAATCTTCTTCATCTTCACTGGATACTTCATCATCATCTTCTTTTGCATAATAACTCTTTCTCTTTTCAAATTGTTTCCCTTTACCATGTTTTTTCTCTATAAGGACATTTTACTTGACATAGTGACCAACTTTCCACATCAAAACATTTGAGGAAGCTTACCTTTGAATCTTCAGGTACCTAGTTGGAGCTTTCTCACGAAGTCGCTTCTTCTTCATCGGATATATAGTTGGATTCCTTGACAACTTCCTTTTCTTTTCCTTTTGCAGACGCCTTAAAAGAAGCTTCTTTGATTTGAGAGGGACCTCCTTGTCTCATTTTAAAGGCAGTCAGGATACCATGTAATTGAACAACAGTAAGAGTTTGTATATCTTTCCTTTCTTCAATAGCTGAAACTTTAGAGTCAAATTTTGAAGTTAAAGATCTTAAGACTTTTTCCACCAAAGTAGTATCGGCCATGGTTTCACCCAAATTTCTCATTCGATTTACAATCTCATCTAGACGTAAGAAGAAACTGGCAATACTTTCATCACTATGCATCCTTAAATTTTCATATTCAATTCTGAGAGTTTGGAGTTTTGTACTTGTTTTACCTTTGTGTCTCCTTCACGGCTTAGAATGATTTTGTCCCATATTTCTTTTCTTGAATGTATTTGCATTACTTTAGCAAATTCTGATTCAGACATGCTTCCCAATAAGACATTCACTGCTTTGGCATTGGTTTCATACTTCTTCCTTTCTGCTGCATCGGTAGGAATACTTGCAGGGTATTGATAACCTTCTTCCACGATTGCCCATACATCTGCACCAAGACTTTGCAGATATGCTTTTTTACGTACCTTCCAGAAGATCAGATTGCTTCCATTGAATAGAGGTGGCTTTATAGACATTACTCCTTCTTGACTTCCCATTGCGACGGATCTCCTTTAAGCGATGTGACTTACGCACGGACTTTGCTCTCTGATACCAATTGTTGGGAAAAATACTGAGAGGGGGGGGGGGTGAATCAGTATTTACTGCATACTTAAAAATTTTCACTTTTTCATTCCTTAAAACCCATATGCTACTTTCCTTTAGTAAACTCACGTATACACGCGGATATCTTTCATGCAACTCGTGTATACACAGAGATCTAATTATATCATTAGTTCTTTGCTTATATCATTCCATTATTCATTCATCAGATGTTCAATAAACAATAAACATGTGCAGTAAGAATAGAATAAACCATCACACAAAGCATCACACATGAACACCAAGATTTTTAGGTGGAAACCCAAGTCGGGAGAAAACCACGGTACGATTTTCGGCCTTCAATATTTTATTATAGAAAAACATCTTACAACATATGTCTTGGTGTGCTGGTGCGGACTCTACTAGCACGCGAGCACCTAACGCTCGTTTACGACCTCTCTACGGAAGGAAACAGCCCCACGACTCGTTTACCGGCCTCTCTGGAAAATTCTCGACCTGATCTCGTTTACCGGCCTCACGGAAGGGAGCCTCGACCCCACATGAAGGCTGCAAACCTCAGCACCTCTATGGACCCGTTTCATCAATTTTAACACTTGGATCCAACAACTTCAATAGAGCAACACTTGAGGCCACGTTTCATCATATTTTCAGACTGGACCCTTTCCATACTTTTAAGCACAATCAACCATGAAACAGATACATATAACTCACTGACAGATATTTATCAATTCAGACAATACAGATCAGATAGCATAAACATAGTAGAACAGATCAGACATTTCATACCCCTTGCATCAGCAAACCCTAGTTTTCATACGCGCTTTCCATTCACTGATGTTGCGTATATACGCGCTTCCATCCACATCAACCAGCGTATACCTCTGTAGATATTTCATTGCGCATACGCGCTTTCTCTTCAGCGAAGTCGCGTATATACGCGCTTCCTCTGCGGCATAGTAGCGTATAGATCTTCAATCATTATAGAGCAGCATACTTCTTTAGATCAGATGTTCAGTTCATATTTACCCTTTTACTTCAGACAGATGTTCACCTCAATTTAGATCTAAGCCTTCCATAATTAGATCTAGTAGATACAAGTGCATTTCAGATCTAGATCCCCTTCTTCATCATTGGTGCATCATACATTCAGATTTATCTTCAAGTGTAACCCTTTCCATTCAGATCTACTTTGAAGGTGTTAATTTCAAGCTCGAGACATGTGCACCCACACTTAGAATTTGCCTGATAGAAATTCCTCTCCTTATAGAGTTTGCAATTTCAATGCCATGAGCCAAAACCACATTAGTTCAGGTGGTGTTCTACTGGACGGGGTCATTACAGACGAATCATTACCCAATACAATGGGTCAATACCATGTTAGTTACCCACAGTTTGCATTTTTTAGCGCTTTTTCCCATACGCAACTTGGAACGTTGATTCCCGCGTGCATACGCGACTTACCCTAGGCAAATCCGTGTATACCTAGAGACATACTCTTTTCATCAAGAATTAGCACATGCTGAAATCCTTTCTTTATTGCCTTCTGTACACACTGTAGATACATCAGATTTACTCCATCAAGAACATATTCTATCAAGCACAACTTCATCCGGTGGATTTCCATCAAGGACAACACACTGCATCATATTGCCAACAGTTGCTTTTGATGAACTGGCTGAGGAATTGGCTAGATTGTGAGCATGTATGTCCAATTTCCTAGCAAAAGTTTCCAGGTCCATTATTTTGTCTTCTAAAACCATAGGGCTGGGCAACCCTTTATTCAATAAAACATTAAACCTTTCTCGGAAAGCAATTATTTCTGCCTGCATGTCAAAGCACCTTCGTTCCAAATTTTGCATAAGAGTTCTTTTAGTAAAAAATCTTTTTATTTCTAAGATTGTTGCAGTTCTATCCTGAATACCCATTTCTTCAAGCTGCTGTCTGGTTTGGGTGTTGAGAAACTATATAAGCTGATTGGCCTCCTCAGGCCTATTTCCTAATTCTGCCCGTGTGTTTTCAACTTCATCCAGAGCTGCTTTGACTAAGTCGTTCCGCTCGTATATTATCTGAATTGAAGGCCAGATGTCTTTTATTGATTGGATAATATTTTCCCAAATAATTTCGTTTATTTCTCTCGAAGGCTTCTCCAATGTGAGATCCTTTTCTAATGCTTTAACCAATTTTTCCAATATTTTGATTTCTCTTGATTTGTCAGCAACGCTTATCTTTTAAAGATCATATCTCTGTTCCAAATTGACAAGCTGTAACTTTGTGTGATGAAGTTCTGTTACTTGCAGTTTCAATTCATTCATTTTCTTTACTAATTGTTTTGAATTCAAATTTGAAGTGTCTACCTGTGATGACTCTGCTGGCTGACCCGTTGGCTGTGTACTTGTAATTGCCTCTGTTGTAGATGTTGGAATAACAAATTGTTTGTCTTTCAATGCTTGCTCCAGCTATTTTTCTATTTCAGTCAATTGCTCATTCATCTTCAAGAGCAACTCCATCATTTCTTCTTCGTAACTCCTCTTTATTAATTCTTCAGTTTGGGGATGTCTGGAAGCTGGCAATTTCAACTACTTTGTCAAAGTTGCAATGTCATCATCCTTTTTCTTTATTAATGCTTCTATACCTTTGACATCCTTTGGATTGTGACCTAATCCAATTATTATTTCCTCCAATGTTTTTATTCTGTTGTCTTTGGTTTGAGAAGAAGCCTTTTCCAGCTGCAGTTGTGTATTTATGTTTTCTAAAGAATCCTGTAACTTATGAGCTGCCATTGCCTTATCAGTCAGTGTAGAATAGATCATTTCACCAGTCTGCTTATGCAACTCAATCTGATCTAAAGGATGGATGTCCTTTGCGAGGACTTCCAAGTTTGTCCTGATATAATCAGCAGCTGTTTTTGGTTGCTGCACCTTGGGTTCGAAATGGCTCATTAACATTTTTCCCTGTTGGATGTCAAAAGATGACATCAATCTTTCTTGATTCTTTGGAGCCATTTTCAAATATTGATTATATACTTGCATTTTCAGTGGATCATTCCTGGCCTTGATATTGATAAATGTCTTTTTTATATTCCTTGTATCCTTAACTGGTATTTTGAATGAAGATATTTCAATGCTATGGTGCTTTTGTAACTCTTTCCCTTGTGAAGTAGTGGATGCCCCACTGACTGTATTTGTTTGTTGACTGCCTGATTGTCCTTGTCCTTGACTGTCAGAAATTTCTTGAAATGATTCAACTTCTGGAAGAGGATTCAATCTCTTCCTTTTAGTATCTTGCTGCTTTGTAGATCTATCACCAGGGGTGGATGTTTCAGCTTCTCTCTTTTTTCCTTTTTCCATATTAAGAGGAGTTTGAAGATTGGCAATTTCTGTCTCATTGATCTGAACTAGAGGCATTTGTACCTGACTTTGTTCTTTAGATGTTTCTGGTAACTCTGTCATTGTGAATTTTTCAATTACTTGTATGTCTGGTTCTTTTTCTTTTCCTTTTGATTCTACTGCCACTGTACTGATCTCCTGCAAATATTGTTGTGAAGTTCCTGCAGAAGAAGGTCCTGCTGTCTGTACATGCCCAAGAGAGTCCAGGTCAAGAATATTTTCAAGATATTTCATTACATTATCAATATTGACCTGCTCACTATCTTGCTCTACCAAAGTTCCTTCCATCCATTCATCTGTATTTGCATATTGTTCAATTTCAGGCATCCTAAAATGAATGTATGGAGATAATTTGTGTTTCATTCTCCTGTCACAAATAAAGCTATATGGATCATATGGTGCCCAGTAGAAACTCTTTTGTAGTTTGAGGTAATCTTCTAAAATCCTTTTAGCCTCTTTCCCAGCTTCCCTAGAATTACAAACAAAGGGACCTAATTGGCTCTTTATTCTAAGTTGCGCCTTCTACTTGGCATTACAGAAATGAACTATATCTGAATTGTTCATCTGTCTGAAATACTCAAGTGCAAAAAGTCTCATTGGAACATATCTGGGCAACTTGAAAGGACACAATTCACATCCATAAATCCTAAATTCAGTATAATTCTAATATATGTACCAATCTCCCAACTTATAATGTTTTGAGAGTTGTAGGATTCTCTTGATTTCATTACTGATTCTGGGAGGAGAAATTCCAGTTAACGAAGTGGTTGCTAGATGTACAAACAGATCAATAAACTCATTGTATGAGTAAGGAGAATCAGGAGAATGATGGGTGATAGCAGACCAAAAGATAACTGATCTAGGGTTTCCTTTAGCATCAAGTTTTTGCATATGGAAAGGAAAACTTTCTGACTGATAGTATATCATGAGATGATATATGAAGGAAGAATATTTGAATACTCTCTTATTTCCAAATCTCATGAATTGATCATGAATTTTGTCAGCAATAAAAGATGCAAAATCATACCTAACAGCAGGAGGCTGTCCAGGGGTAAAAATAGATAATAGCACTACGGTCAATTGGTCAACGAACTCACTTGTGTTAAAACCCATTATTGAGGATATCATATTTAAAATGAGTCTGCCTTCATCAGTAAAAAAGGTGTGGCCATAAGGGGGAGGTCCTTTAGGCTGATGCAGTGGCAGCATGAAAGTTTGACAAAGACGGTTTAACTCTTCATGGGACAATTGTGTAGACTTCTCAACTATTTCAGCCATGTGCAGAGGGGTAAGGGCTTGACCAGGCTGGAAATGTAGCATCTCATTTATGGATTGAGCAGTTATTGGGAAGAGGACATCTTGATTTGGGGATAAGACTGATCTTTGGTTAGGATCATAGTTGGCATGGCAAAGATGGATGATTTCAGGGAAAATATGGATTGCTGGGAGAAGGTACATGGGCATATTGGATTCCCAGAGTCCAATTGTGTCAGAACCATTCAAAAAATTGTCTTTGCAGCGACAAAATATTCGAAGAGGATTCTCACTGAGACCTAGGTCTTTTATTTGAAAATCCATATCAGACAAAGGTAAATAATCCAAATCTTTATGAGGAGTGTTAAGAGGTGCTACGTTCAAGGCCACCGGAACTTACATTTTTGGTTCTTGTGGATTCAAAAATGGAAATTCGGGTTTTGGTGAAAAATTGAGCCCAATTACAGATTTCGACGGGAGAAATAGGTACAATTTCAAATTGGGAATTTAATTACAGTTCTCAGGATTTAAGGAATGAACTAGCAATTAATTTTAACTCTGTTTTAGTGAAAGGACAAGGAAAGCTGAGTTTCTAACAGAGTTCATTCGAAGATTTAGGGTAAATACCTATTTTTGGAGAAAGCAGCGTTTGGATAAGTGCTAGTTAAGGTGGATAATCTTCTAAGAGGCTTGACTGCAATCTTCTTCGACAGGGTAGAGGTTGGCGGATTTCAAAAATTTGAATTTTGAAATTTCTGCATGGAGGGTGTATTCGTCGTCTGCGTACGAAATGATGAAAAAAACACGAATTTTTTGTTTTATCGGCAAAGTCAAATGGGGGGAATTTTTTATTATTTTATTGCCTGACATCAGCATGGTACAGTGGTCATGTCATGAACAGAAAGGTCGGTAAGTGGTTTTTATCGCACCACTTATGGGGGAGGGCGGTTTTAGGCGAAGGGCAACGATGTGATACAATGTCTGGCACGTAGCATGACACTATTTGGAAACCACTTGGCCATCGCGCGTTATCTTTTGTACGTGGATGGCCAACGAAATGGATGAGGACCATTGATCTCAGAGCAGGTAATCGGATGGTCGACGGGATAGGGAGATGATGAAGTTTTAATGGCGTGGACCCAATGTAATTAATTATCATTTAAACTCATCGGGAGGAGTTTGATTGACGGTTTAGATTATTAATTAATCGTGGGGATTAATTAATCTCTTTGTATGGTCGAAGATGAAAAATGCACAGGGATGGACCATTTTCAAAGTTTGGTTTTAATTAAACTTTTGGAATTATTTTTTGTTTTAAACATATATATATATATATATATATATATATATATATATGTTTAAACGTTTTTCATCTATTTTTTATTATACGATAATTGAATTGAATTAATCCAATTACCATAGGGGGGGGGATTTATTTATAATGATATTTTTTAGCCAAAGGGCATATAATGTGGGTTCTTTATTTGAATATATGGGGGTTAAATACTTTGGCTAAAACTATAATATATGGGTTGTTGGGATATTATAAAAAGGAGTTATATACATAGCAAAAGGTGATTTTCATAGGGAGTTAATATATAAATTAGAGTTAATATGACAAAGGACAATGTAAACTCAAAATACTTAAATATAACCAAGAAAGTGATGATTCAAAAGTAAATGACATTATTATACTTTCATCACTTAGCCTTAGAAATAAAAAGTGATTTTGAGGGCTTTTCATGAAATATTGAAGGATTTTCTTAAGTAGAATGGAACCTTACTTAGGAAAAGATTTTTAAAGGTGAATGAATGTGATAATGGGTGATTTCAAGTACTTAGGTCTTTTTCAATTATTGGGCCGAGGGTCTGGTCCCTCCAAAAGTCAAAGAAATTCCTTGAGCTCCTCTAATCTTCAAATTCCTTAGCTCTTAGGGGAAATTAGTAAAATCTTTAGGGAAAAATGAAGGGGAAGTTAATAATATTGACTTTGCTTTGCTTTGAACTTTTTCTAATGTAGTATCTGCCTTTGCACTTTGTGATGAAAGTAAAATTGAACACATTTAGAACCATCATTCATCACATGCAATCCTGCAACAACATCTACCTACCCTACTTACTTTACCCTACCATTTTGTCTTCTTTATTAGGGTGCACTTAGACTGGCAAACCCTTATCAATCTTCTTTTTCTTTTACATGGCAAACCTATCTAAGTCTACACTTATTACATCCAAGGGCTCAGATTAAACTGTTGAGCACCTTTATTAACTCTACCTATCTACTTATCTGCCAAGATTAAACTGTTTGGTCAGATATTTATTCTCTATTCTACAACATGAAATTGAAAAATGAATGAGTCAAGTTTAAACAGTTTGACTCTTCATAAATTGTGGCAAAAGTTTGACAAGCTGCACACAATTTTTTATTACATCAAATGAAATAGTAGTGGCATTTTGACTTGCACACTTTCCTTGGCCTTTCTTTTGATGGGGTTCATCTTCTTTCACTTTTTTGGCCATTTTTATTTTTTCACCCTTTTATTTTTCTTTTAGGGTATACTCTCTTTACATTTTTAAATTTTTTATTTTTTTATTTTTTAAGAATATGGAACACATTTGCACAAGAAAAAGGTTTGAACATATTGCATAGTTCAATAAGTCAATCATGAAAAATGACACCTATTGGTATAGGAGTCTAACACTAGCTCCACTTGGGGATGGCTTTTCCTGGCAAAAAGTCAAGAACAACATGTTAGATGCCTCAAAATGCCTTCAACTGAACCATGAAACCTTCTTTTTCTGGTGGCTTTATTGTATATATGATAGTAAAACTTCTGAAGCTTAGGGCCTTCACTTCGGGCTTCAACTCCAACAAGTCACCATCTAATCAAAACTGATGCATTAGAAAGGATATAATATGTACATGTTAGAAGAAATCAGAAAATCCTAGTAAATAGGATCAAAATAGTGCTTTAGCATTCGACCATTGACTGGTCATTCCTCAGCTTCTGTACCATCCAAATTCTTCAAAAAATATGTGTTATTTCCCTGTAAAGCATGAATGATGTAAGGTCCTTTCCATAAGAAATAAAATTTCCCATGTTTTCCTTTATATTCCCTTCTGGAATCCCATCTTAAAACTTTTATATCCTATTTGAAAATCTTCTGCTTTAGTCCTTTTGTCAAACATTTTCTTTAACTTTTCCTGCAAAACTTGGGATCATTGATACACTTCTTCTCTGGTCTGCTGCAAGTGAATTGTTTGGTTTATTCTTCTCTGAATATCATTTGGTTCTACTTGAGCCTCCTGAAGTAATTTCATAACAAGAATTCCTAAGGATGATGGAAATATAGCCTCAATACCATAAAATAATTCATATGGACTGGTCCCAATTGATTTCTTAGTTGTAAGTCTGTCTGCCCACAATGCATTGGTAAGTTTCTTATGCCAATTCTTTTTATTCTCTTCCAATAATTTTTTAATGATATTAATGAGGCTTTTATTGGAAGATTCAGCCAGTCCATTACCCGGAGGATAATAGGCTGTTGAATGGCCTAAAGCGATGTGATATTTATTGCAGAAACTAATCATTTTCGTAGACTTAAAAGCAGCAACATTATCAGTTATAATTTTTTCAGGACAACCAAATCTTGAAAGTATATTGGTTTCTAGAAATCCTATAATTACAGAATCATTGGCTTGTCTACATGGGATTGCTTCAATCCTTTTAGTAAAGTAATCTGTAGCAGTGAGGATCCATCTGTGTTGCCCAGAAGAAGGGGGATGGATTTCTCCAATAAAATCCAGTCCCCATTGTTGAAAGGGTCTCTCGTTAATGGTAAAGGTAACAATTTTCTCTTGCCCTCAAAGATCTGACACTTATGGCAAGCAGTTACCAATTTCTTATCATCTGAAAACAAGGTTGGCCAATAAAAACTAGCCCTTAATATCTTATCTGCAGTTGAATTCTAGTAGAGGTGCCGACCACAATCTCCCGCATGAAATTCATTAAGTACCTTGTCAGTTTCATCTTTCAATAAACAATTTAATAGGATTCCATCATGATTCTTCCAAAAAAGAGCACTATCTAAAATACAATACTTTAAAGATGTCATTTTTAAGAACCTTTGTTTCATTCTGGATAATCCTGGACGAGCTTGCAGGTTTAACAAAACATAAATGATATCAGTGTACCAGGGTGAGTCTAAAAAGGTTTGACTGATCTGTGGAGTCGCCATCTCCTGTTCGTCATCCAGTTCATTAATGTTCAAGGCTTGGAAGTTAGTTTCAGTCATGAGTTGAGACAAACCTTGTCCTTTTATGAGTTTTGTAGGTCTTATTTCAATATCATATTCTAATATGGTAGCTATCCACTTACCTCATTTTCCTTCAATACCATCTTGAGTTAATATGTCTTTAACGACAGCATTAGGTACATAAGCTATCACATGAGAATACAATATATAAACTCTGAAATCTTTAATTTCCTTCACAAGTGCAAAAGCTTGTTTCTCCATGATATTGTATTTCAATGATGCATCTCTAAGTGCTTTACTAAAAAAGGCTATTAGATTTTCACATCCTTGATCATCCTTTTGTAGTAAAACAACTACAACTGTATGTTCAGAAGCAAATGAAAAAATTATGAAATCTCTATCAAATTTTGGATTGGTAAGAACTGGTGTTCTGGTTAAAGCCATTTTGATTTCTTCAAATGATTTCTTGGCTTCTACAATCTAGTCAATACTTGAATCTTTTCTTAACATGTTAGTAATCAGTCTAAGTAATTCAGCTAAAATAGAAATGAATCTTCTCAAAAAATGATCTTTCCTATGAAAGCTTGAAGTTCTTTAATGTTTTTGGGCTGGGGTA
This sequence comes from Pinus albicaulis, assembly GCA_034641835.2. Classification (NCBI taxonomy): domain Eukaryota; kingdom Viridiplantae; phylum Streptophyta; class Pinopsida; order Pinales; family Pinaceae; genus Pinus; species Pinus albicaulis. The sequence goes on from JAXQQM020061756.1 coordinate 44,000, forward strand.
TCTGCAAAATGGCTTGTATTCTTTCAGGATCAATTCTAATGCCATCTTTAGAAATAATGTGACCTAGGAGATTTCCTTCTTCAATACCAAACAATTATTTTTTCGGATTTAAAGAAACACCATACTTTCTGCATTTTATAAACACTTGCCTTAGATGATCTAAATGTTGCTGATCTGTTTTGGAAAAAACAGTCAAATCATCCAGATATATGACCAGAAAATCATGAATTTCTTTGGCAAAGGCAATGTCCATTTCTCTTTGGAAGGTTTCTCCTACGTTTTTGAGACCAAAAGGCATATTAACATATTTAAAAGTACCCCATGGTGTTGTAAATGTTGTTTTGTCTTGATCATCAGGATGAACCAAAATCTGGTTATACCCTGAAAATCCATCCAAAAGAGAAATTCTTGAAGATCCCACTACCCTTTGTAAGATATGGTCCATCTTAGGCAGAGGATAGTTATCTTTTAAAGAAAATTTGTTTAAATTTCTCAAATCGACACATAGTCTAATCTCTCCAGTATTTTTCCTTGTTGGTACCAAATTAGAAACCCATTCAGAGAAACTAATAGGAGCTATAATTCCTGCTTCATACATTCTTTTAATTTCTTTCTCAATTGAAGGTAGTAAAACAGGGTTGATCCTTCTAAGTTTCTGTTTGAATGGTTTCTGATTTTGTTTCAAAGGTATTGTATGTTGAATAATTGATGTATCGTATGACTTCAGATCTTCATAACTCCAGGAAAAAACATCTTGGAATTCTTTTAAAAGTTCAACATATTTAACCTTTTGATTTTCTGGCAGAGATTTAGATAGTTTAACCATCTTGGGATTTCCTTCAGTTCCCAAATTGACTTCTTCAATATCAGCTTTTAAAGGTTCCATTTTTGGTTTTATTGGAATGTCATTTGATTCAAAAATATCTTCTAAAGGAGTTAATCCTTTAGGTAAATGATTATCTTTCAGATTGATAATTTTAGATTCATCTTCTATAATCTCATCGAATTCCATTTGTTTCAAATCCTGCATATCTTTTTTAGTGAATTTGGTTGGGTGAAGCATGTGAATTGCAGTCTCTTCTAAAATATTCGTTTCTTGTTCATCTAGCTGATTAGATTCATTGATTGTTGTGTCTTCATCTATATTACTGTTAGAGAACTCATTTTCTAATGTCAAAAAATTATTGATCTGATTATTATTTACAAACACTTTCCAATTCATAAGATTATCCGGTATAGCAGGTCTATGTCTAATCTCAGTTGTGAACTGATGATTAGGTCCAAAAGGTAATTTACATGTGCTAGTGAACATTGCAAGACTGTGAGCATGCAAATTTTGTTTTCTAGGAATTTTGGCAAGTTGAGCTTGTAGGAAAGTGTTGAGAATTTCCACAACTGTTTCTTTGTATTGCTTTAATCTGTGGTCTTTTTTTGAACATTCACCATTAATCTGTGGAATAATTAACTCAAAGTCTCCTATGATTGATACTTTAATTGCTCCTAACTTTTTGACATGTTTAAGCCCTAGCAAAAGAGCTTCATACTCTGCCATATTATTAGTGCATCTAAAGTTCAATCTATAAGCATGGCCTTCGGCATGATCATTTTCAACGTTACGTATCCAAATTCCAGCTCCTACTCCTAACTTATTTACTGAACCATCAAATTCTAAATGCTACAGAATTTCATGTTCATAATCTTCATCAACTATTTTAACATGTTTCTTAATAGGGAGCCCTGGATTTTCAATTTTTCTTGGTATTTTTTGAATGTTTGATGTTTCTTTGTTTTCAGAAATTTCTTTGATTTGAACAATAGATTTAGTTGCAGTTTTTGTTTCTGGTGCTTCTAGTTTAGTAGGAAGGTCCAATTCAGCATTATAAAGGATGAAAGAGTCCATATCAGAATGTACTGAATAGACAGGGAATTTTTCAGGCTTCTCATGGCTACTGACTAAATATTTCATCAAGGTCTCTCTGTATAGTCTTTTAGGTTGACCAAATACTGAAATAGTAGCATATGACATGTCTAGTTGAAGAGATCCTCCGAGTTTGGCACCCCAGGATCTAGACAACAACATACCATATTTAGGAGGAATATCTGCAACTACTATATCCATCAAAATAGATTTCGCAGGGTATTGCACCAAAGTAACACACAAATCTTTAATCAAACCTAAACATCTTACCTGTCTCGAATCAAAGGAAAAAAGATCTTTATATGGTCTAGTAATGTCTATATTTAATCTTTCCATCACAGCTTTGGGCATCAAATTGTGAGACGCTCCAGAATCAAGCATGACGTTATGAAGTATTTTGTCATATAAATTTAAACTCACATAAAATGGAGGAGCTCCTCCACTTTCTGGTTTACCATTTACTTCAGGACCAAAAAGTAGTTTGGGCTGATCATCAAAAACATTTACTGAATCGTCCATTCCAGTAATGTTAAGGGATCTGCTGATTTGGCTTCTATAGACATCATGTTTAGCTAATTCTGCTAAGGGAACAACTATCTTTAGTTTGCCTATTTCAGCTTCTAGATTGAAATATTTTTCTGTTTGAGCTCTAGTATTTTGAACAGTTGGATTTTCTCTGTTTTTTTGGGTCTTCAGTGTTTTTCTCTTTTTCATGAGTGGGATTATGAGTTGAAGGTGTTTCTAAATTAACTTATACTGGTTCTTCTACGTTTCCTACAAGAGGAGAAGTATTAGAAAGTTGTTTATTATTTGGTTGGTTATCAGACACATCTTCAATTATTGGATTTGCGGGGTTAGGATTTGTTCTAGACAGAATTTGTACAGGAGGAGTGTTAGTTTTACCTTTGATGTTTTGTTTTGCAGTTTTCTGGTTGCTATTCTCTGGCACATCAATCCTTCTGCTTCTCAAATTGTATTGTTTATGAACTTCATAAATTGCTGTGTCATATCCTTCTTTAAATCAAAAGTTTCTCCTAAATGAGTTTGAAATGTTTCAAGAATGTGATTTTCTTGATCATCCTGAGATAGGAAAACTTTTGGTTCATTCTTTTTTTTAGTCACATTATTTATTTCAACATCCTCAGTACGTTCCTCAGAAGATGACCCTTCAACAAAATTTTCTTGGAATGGTGGCCTGATGTTTTGGTCAGGGACATTTTTCCCAGTATTTTGGTTTTGATTTCTTCTGAAGTTTGGGTTTCTAACAACATTTTGACTATCACCAGAAGACTTTCTTTCAATTATCTCTACTCTGTCTCCCATTCTTTCCATACCTTTGATAATTGCATCCATCTTTCTTTCAAAAGCCGAAGGCTCTTCATTGATAGGCATCCTTCTTTAGGCCCTAGCCCTAGCTCGTTTTTCTATGAGGTTAGCTTCAACACTAACCACTATGCTTTGCATCTCTTCTAGAGTTTGGGGGGATCTTTCCCTAAGTGAATATGCTATGTCAGAATCAAAACCATCAAGGAATTTAACTAGTACTGAATCCGGAGGGGGTATAAGGTTTTGAGGGACAGTGTTGTAGGCTTCGTTAAATCTGATGATATAATATTGCACTGTTTCATTAGGTCCTCTTTTCAATTTTCCAAATTCAGATAGGATTTGAAGAGGGTCTTTCTTTTTCTCCCATATATTTAAAAATGCCCTACACAGGGCTGGTAAGTCAGCAATACTGTTTGGAGCATGGGCCCTAAACCATGTCCTGACTTCCCTAGTAAGACTCTGGACAAAAATTCTCATTTGAACATCATCAGCGTCAATTTCATAAAATTCAAAGTAATCAGTCATCCTTTTGGTATGTTGTTGGGCAGTATAAGTACCTGAACCATCAAAAGGGGTGATTTTACTCTGATAATCTTGAGGCAAAGCAGTAGTGTTGCCTGGAAACTGTAACGGAGCATATCTATTGGCCATTGGAAGGTTTAATGGAATAACAGGTGACGATGGTCTGGAAGGAGTGGGTGGAGGAGTAGAAGGAGTGACTTGTGTTCGAGAAGTTTGGGGAAAAGCAGCTGAACATGGAGAAACTGTAGTAATTACAGAAGTGTTTGAAGTTTCTTCAAAGGTCTATTCATATTGAATGGAATTTTGTAAATGTATGTCAAGATGTAATGAAACAAATCTCAATTGTAAATCTTCAAAAAACAATGGGTCCAGAACTAGTCTGGATAATTCAGTTTCAAAAAAATTCACAAATAAAGATGTTTCAAATCGCTCATCAAAAGGTACTTCATCAAAATAAAATCACTTTACGGGACAGGATGCTGATCTAGAAAGAGGTCGAGAACTTCCGGAACTTTCTTGACTTCCTCTTTCAGAGCTTTCTTGACTTTCTTGTCTTCTAAGAATCCTAGGAATCAGATTGGGATTATCGAATACCGGCAGTGGGTTTGGATCAGGATTTGATCTGGTATAACGAGTTCTTTCTGAAGCCAGTTTTCCTAGTAATGTTTCTTTTTTAATTTTGGTTTTAAATAAAATGAAAGTACAACTTCGACAAATTCTTCAAGAAATTTAAGATTTTTGATTAAAATTTTCTCAAAGATTTATTGAACTAGAGAATCTGATTGAATTTTTTTAAACCAAAGTTTCAGTTATTAAGCTAAACCAAAGATAGAATGAAGCAACATTTATTTACTATGCAATTACAGAGCAAAAGCATTTCAAAGGCTACCTGGCTGATCTTCAAACTCTGTCTATAGCTTATAAGAAAACAATAGTAACAATAAAAATATTTGAAACCAAGGTTCAGTTTATAAGTTAAACCAGAGATAGACTGAAGCAGTATTTATTTACTATGCAGTTGCAGAGCAAAATAATTTCAAAGGCTACCTGGCTGATCTTCAGGCTCTGTCTATAGCTTATAAGCAAACAATAGTAACAGTAAAAATGATTCAGGTCCCCAGCGGAGTCGCCACTATGTTATCACTCAGATTTTCCTTGAAGTTGTGGAAAAGGAAAGTAAATCTGAGGTAACCACAAACCAACCTTCAGATACAGAATCTAGCCAATCTGTATCCAGAGAGGGCTCTCTCTTTAAAATTTAGCTTTGTTCTTAGAAAATATTAGGCTAGTTATAAGTCCAAGAGTTTTGTTTGAATTTAAGTGGTGGAATCTGCCAACTAAGGGAACAATTGAATATTTCAGGCCATTGGGCTATGGAGTCGAAAGGATGGCTTTACTGGATTAAGTTTTTACACCAAAGATGGCTTTGCAAGGCAAGATAGCCAAACAGAGAACAATTTTAGATATTAAAGTGAATGGAATGGATTTTGAAGGGATGAAAGGCAATTAAGAATCTTTCAACATGTTCAAAGAAAGAAAGTGAATGATTACAAATAAAGAGTAGTTAAGAATTCTTTACTATAGTAATCAAAATGTTTAAACCAGAGAAACAAGAGCAATTAAGAGTTCATTGTTTATAACCAGTTTAGAAGAAAACATTTAGAATAATCACAATTGAAATCAGAGTACACTTAAGCAATTTCTGATTTATTCCTTTTTGTCAATTATTCAGAAATGGAACGCAATGATATTATAAACAGATATAAAACTTTTAAAACATGAGATAGAGAAAATTTATTGATCTGTAGTTAGACACATGAATCCTGCAAAAAGTCTTGAGCTTCAATTCATCATCCAGCATGCCATAAAGAAATTTCTCCAAAAAGCACTTTATTCCAAAAGTCAATGTTACAGCAAAGTAGAAGAATCCACCCTCAATAAGTCAATTGAGGGCTTATTTA
>JAXQQM020063073.1:0-53403 GCA_034641835.2 Pinus albicaulis
CTTCTAATGCATAGATCTAGATTTTTGCAGCATTTGTCTTGATCATCTAATTGCATATATGAAGATATTAGCAGTAATTTATACTATTAGGGCTATAATTTATGCGTATCTAAAGTGGTTTTTTTTCGTACACTTCGAATAAAATTCATATTAACAACACATGTGAAACTTTTCAGTATCTCATATCTCACAGGCATACTTTCCTTTCTTGAGACACAAACAGTTCACCTTCCCGCTGCCATATTTCCAATCTAAGGAAATAATGAAGGAGGCCCAAATCCTTCATCTCAAACTCCTTTGCAAGATATGCCTTGCATGAGTGTATCAACTGCTCATCACTCGTTAGTATTAAATCATCAACATAAAGAACAATGATTAAAAGCTTACCCTCCACCACAATTTGGTACAGGTTTGCATCCGCCTCACTCTTTGTGAAGCCAAATCCAGTGAAATAGTTGTTGATCCATGTGTACCAAGCATCAGGTGCTTACTTCAGCCCATACAATGCTCTTTTGAGCCTGCACACATGCGACTCCCTCTTGAAGATCTCAAATCCTTCGGAGTGCTCAATGTACACCTCCCAAATGATCATATTAAGGAATGCGAGTATTCACATCCATATTACGATGAATGTGCCAACCCATGCAACGGCTGAGAAGGCAAGGATGGTCCTTATGGAATGCAGTGCAATAGGTGCAAGGTTTCTTCATAATCAATCCCCTACGATACGCGTGGCTTAGGGGCAACAAATCTTGCCTTATACTTCTCGCGCTCCCATCAGACTTAGCTACCTTGTAGATCCATCTTGATCCTACAAGCCCCAGGTTACCCACCGGCCTTGGAACAATCTCCAACCCTTTGTTTTTGACAATGGAGTCATACTCCTCCACCATGGCATCTGCCCATGTGGGCTCTTGCACTACTTCTTGAAAATAATATGGCTCTGTCAAGATACACTTGCTCATAAGAGCCATGTATCCAGTAAATCGGTCAGGTGACTGTCTCTGTCTGTGCTGTGATGTAGGGACTCCTACATTCTGTGCCACATCAAGCTTCAGTCTCTCAGCTTCTATGGTATGCTTTCTGCCTTGTATGATGTTTGGTTCTGCATGAGTGGACTCCTCCACTCCATGAATCTCCTCCTGTGGATGATTCACATCTAGAGGCTCATCTTTGGGAACAAGAAGTTCCTCCTCTGCATGCAAGTGTAGCTCCCTCTCAAGCGACAACTTCATGGCTTTCACCTCATTGAATTTTATATCCCGTCGCACTGGCATCATCCGACTGCCGAAAATACACACGATACCTATGGGGTGTTTCTGTGTACCCCACAAATATCCCAACTTCTGCAGTCGGCTCCAGCTTTTTCCTGGCATCCTTTGTCACATGAATGTAAACAAACATGAGCCAAAAAATCTTCAAATGACTTAATGTGAGCTTCTGTTAAGTAAAAGCTTTTAGTAAAAGCTTCTTCAGGTGTACTCATGCCAAGTACTCTATGAGGACAACGGTTTTGCACATAAACCGCAGTGTTGCATGCTTCTGCCCACAAGTGCATTGGTAGGCCCTGGTCATGCAGCATAGCTCGTGCAACACCCACAATCGTTCTCGTCTTTTCCTCTCCGCGACCCCATCTGCTGTGGGTTATGAGGTGTTATGAGTTCTCTAATTCCTTCCTGCTGCGTAAGTCTTTGAATTCGCCGAGATATATTCACCACCATTATCGCTCCGTAGAGCTTTCACTTGCTTCCCGACTCCTTCTCCACCAATGCTTTAAACTCGCGTAACTTTGAGAATGTTTCACTCTTCTTCGCATGAAGAAGATCCAAAGATTCACGATAATAGTCATCAACAAATATAACATAATACCTGTGTTTTGTTGTTGAAGCAACCGAGAAAGTTCCACACACGTCTGTGTGAATTCTCTCCAGGATCACCGAAGCACAGTTCTCCTTCTCATGAAAGGTGGTCTTCACAAATTTACCCATAGTACATCCCTTGCACTGATCTGACTGGGCAAGAGTACCCTTGGGAATTCCAGTATAAATCTACTGCAAAATATTCAAAGCGCCATGGTGAAGATGGCCCAATCTCTTGTTCCATAATTCACCCTCATCCCGGCTCACCACTTCTTCTGCTTTGCCCATCATTACAGCGCAACCATCTACCTACAACTTGTAGAGATTCTTAACTCGAATCCCTATCCTCTTTGTTCGACCCATTTTTTTATGTCGCAGGAAATCTTTTTCATCGCTAAAAACAACGTCATAACCTATGTCTTCCAACGTTGCGACCAAGACCAAGTTCTTCTTCAGACCTGGAACATGCATAACATCTTTCAACAGAAATGGATTACCTGACTCCATCTCAAAGGTAATGGTCCCAATTTTGGTCGCATTGTATCGACCATCGTCGCCCATCTCTATATGCATTTGAAGGTCCTTCTCCTCCAAGTCACTAAACAACTCCTTGTCTCTTGTCATATGGAAAGACGCACCACTACCAAGATACCACACCGATCCCATTGAGATTGAAGCCAAGCATGTGATCAAAGAGAAATCAAGTTCATATTGCGAGGCTAAGGCCTCTCGAGCTGCAGCTCCAACAGCCTTCTTGTTCTTCTTCTTCTATGGGAAGTTAGTGGCGAAATGCCCATGTTCGTGACAGTGAAAACACTTCACCTTTGCCTTTAGCTTTGGATTTTGAAAGAAAATTATTCCCCTTCCCTTTCCTTTCTTTGGAAACCAAAGTTCAATTCTCTTCATCTTCATTCTTTGATGAATATCCATCCCTGGTACTTCGCCTTATCTCCTCCTGCACAAGATCCGACCAAAGTAGCTCCCAACCCGGCAATTTCTCTCGTCCATTGACAGAGTCTTTGTAGCTATGCCAACTCTTCGAAAGCCCAAGGAGAGCCAATCTCACCAAGTCTTCATCATCAACAGTAATCCCCACACTTCCCAGTTCATCCCTACAGTGGACAAAATTTTTGAGATATTTTGGAATACTGTCGCCTTTCTCCATTTTTATTTTTCTGAGCTTATCTTTCAGCGCCAACCTCCTCTAGTCACTGCTGCTTTGGGAAAAATCTGTCAAAGCCTTCCACATTTCAAATGGAGTGGATTTCCCATGAAGGCTAGACACAATATGGTCCTTCACACCTTCCAACAGAATTCTTCTTGACTTTTCTACCTTCTTTTTCCATGCGTCAAGTAATGCAGCATTGCTAGATCCCAGCTTAGGAACATCCCTATCGATGAACTGCTTCAGTCCATTATCCTCCAGCACTGCCTCCATCCTATCCTTCCAGGCTATGTAATTCGAGCTGCCATCAAGGGAAAACTCCAATCACAACCCATTGAAAGACATTTCAATGTATACTCAATTGTCGCACCAAGAATTTTATGAAGCAAATTCGAATTGTCCACTAGCACAAACTCATCAATTCTTCACAATTGCAATCTTCAAGAATTAACACTGCTATGATACCATGTAGAAATTATATACAAGATGCATGTATATATCTAGATTCTCTTGATATAACAATATTTATCTTCTTGCTAAATACAGAATCCTTCCACTATTAATCTTTTGCAGAAATTTAAAATCAATTGCAAACACATGAAGCAATAAAAAAAATCGCACATAACACAGTTGTTTAACGAGAAATCCTGAACCTAAAAACCCCAACTATCATATATTATGTATCATGGAGATAATGTAACAATATCATACAAATCTTAGTACATCAATCTCTCAGTACAATCAACAATCATTACACACTGTCATACAGAAATTTTCAACTCCATGCACCAATTTCTTACCTCTTGACAGCCTACCTCCACTGCGCAATCCCTGCTGAAGAAGACCCCTGAATGAATTTTAATCTACCTTGCTTGCACTGCGCAATCCTCATTGGCAATTCCAATGTGTGTGTGGTGCAATCAATGCATCACTATAGTCACAACAGATATTCCATCTTGCCCTTTCACCTATCTCTCCACTAAGTCTCCACTAGAACTAACATGCACTGTAGTTAACTGTTGTTTTTGTTCATTTTATTAATGAGTTATTATTTGTGAATTAATTAACTAATCAATTCACTCCACTCTCACTAGTGTATCATTCAGTTAGACTAGATACAACTAGCTCAACTGAGTTTAACTCCATTAACTGAGTTAAACTGAATAACAACTCCATGAACTACTCTTCCAACTCTATCATAACTTTGCCACTTCAGTTCTAACTGAGTCCTCCATGCATGAACCACCAGTCAACCCTAGGAATTGCGTAATTCCTTCAACCCACTCATTTGAAAAATATGTACACTGAAATTAAGTGCTCCAAGAGAATAAGTTTTTGTTTATTGTCGGACTATTATTAACAACTAATAATAATCGACACTTCTATTTTCAGATCGATGATCTATAAATAGACTTCGCCCAATATTCTAAAAATAGAATTTCATCTATTTTTCCAACTTGAACAACCTTCCACAAATAGCATCCTGCAACTTCTGAAATATGATCACAATGTCTAAAAATAGACATAGTCTAAAAATTAGACTTACACCTAAAAATAGACTTACATTTAGTGAAGGTGACTGATTTTCACTAAGCTCATCATCTTGTTGAATCTCAACAATAAAGCAGCATTCTTAACATAGAAGGTTTGGAGATGTTGATCCATTTCAACCATCGTTTTCAAGTTCAATATTCTAAGCTTGTACCGTGAATATTTCATGTCCTAATCAAACATTTCCAAAATATGTACAAAATTTTCACTCTAGACAGCAGATTATGATCTTGTGTGAAAAAATTGTTGCAAGGAAACTTAATTCCTTCTCTAGAGTATATATCATATAATAAATTAACTCCCTACACCTTTAAATGGAGTGAGAGGATTTTCTTGCAGAAATTTTTATCGGAGAAATTAGGGCATAAATCCCTAAACCACTAGTAGTTCTTCTCCTTCTTTTCATTCTATCCTTTGAACATTACAAGAGTAGTTGGATCTAGTAATTAAAAAATTGATGGAATATGCTTCAGTTAGAAATGAATTATGCTTTAGTAACCAATGAGACAGTGAATCTCAACCTTGTCTTACTCTCATTCCTTTCACTTTCTCTGCAAAAAAAATATTTTCCTACGAACAGAAACTTTCAGAGGAAAGGAGGTCAACAATTTTACATTTGTACTTTCCTACTCTCGGCATGATGACTAAAAGGTTATTTAAAGATGATTTTATCAATCAAAAGGGTGAACAGGCCATGATAGCTTTGTTTGTTGGCGGCATGGAAATATCTGACCTTGTAAAAACCACTTTAGGACATAAAGAGATGGACAAAATTTTGTAATCCGCAGGCAGAAGACATTGTGTCATGGTTACAAAAATTATGGCACTACTCTATTGAAATCTCTTCACATAGATATTCCCACTATAAAAATAATGGTCCATATATCTAAAGTCCGAGATAATGAGGTACGAGATGGAACCATTTCAATAGTTATTTTCGTTGGCCAGCTCTTGTGAGAGGTGAAAAAAGTTAGTAGCCATGAAGATCCACCCAATGATAATTATCTTTGGTTATAGAATGGTTTTTGAGTGTGCTAGAAAGTTCAAGGGTTGTATAAAACACTCGAGAAGCCCTTCGTTTTTCTGGCTTATCATGAAAAAAAAAACTATACGAGATGTCATTCCCCTTGCTTCACACAACGTATGAGCCGAGGCTAAAACAAGCTAGATATTAGCATCAATGAACTTATCTGAGGATCCCTTATATGAATAAATACTGCTTGGTAGAGGAAATGCAATTTCAAGACGATTTTTTCCATGATCAAGTGCATAAATGAGATTCTTAGCAAAATTGGCAACTAGAACTTCATAATATTTGGGTTTGTACAATGGAATTCCAGCTCTAGCGTCAACCATTGACACTTCTTGTAGGCTACCTCGATCTTGAAATTTAGAGGTATTCCTTGTCATCCATTTGTTTGAATAAGACCACACAACGGAATGCATGACTGGAGATAGAAGATGTAAATCTCTTTGTAAATTTTCAGTTATTGAACATGGTCAATGACATAAACTAGTGTTCCTCCTCCATGATTTCTCTGTACGATACCAAAAATATTTGTTGTAAAAAATCTCACTTTATGATATTCGTCAATTGAAGATGAAGATGAAATATACTTCTGGCTTTTGGCATTGCATCAGCAATGTTTGGCTATGATAGATATTTTGTGTATCCCAAAGCCAACTTGAGGAAGAATGTGCAGAGGTTGAGGACGGGGTAAGAGTTGTGGCATTAGCATAAGAGAATGGTGTGCAACATTGAGTGCCATCTAACACTGCATATTATATGTGCACCACACATCTAACGCTGTGTATTAATCTGCCAATGTATAATTCAATGCCACCATCTAGCCCTATTCTCCAGAAATTCGTTGTTGATTGATTTGATCTGGTATGTGCTGGCAGATTTGGAGGATCTGATGTTGATACGCTGAGTTGGGTGATATGATGGCTATGATGATTTGCTGATGCACTGGCTTTCACCCTTCTTGGTAGTCACATAATTTTTCCCACTATTGCTCATTTGGGATCTTGATCCTAATCAACTTTATGTATATCTCATATGTCTCTGTAAATTTCACAAAAGTCGGCCTTCACACAAAAATGTGTTTGATTTCATGTTGTACGAATAAATCATTATCCATGGCTTCAAGGAAAGCTCTTCCAATCATTGATCCTTTAATCCCTGCAAAATTAGTTGTGTCCTTGGCAATCTCTTTCAGCTTCTTCACGTAATCTTGTCTGGGCATAAGCTTATCATTGATTACAAACAGTGATGGTAACCCTCTTTTGGTCACTGGCTCGATTCTGTTAATTAATCTACGGACAACAACTTCTAAATTGTGGCATTTTTCTTCTAACTTTGTGACTAAAATTTTCTTATTGAGAACCTTCTTGACTTCTAGAATGGTTGTTGTTCTGTCTTCAACTCCGAGTGCCTCTAATTCGAACTTGTTTTTGGAATTCAAGATTCTAATAATGTTATTTTCTGTCTCAGGAATCCCTGCAAGCTCCTTGGTTGCTTTCTCTACAACATCATTTACTTGTTCAATTAGCTCTTTCTATTCAAATATGATTTGAATAGAAGGCCATATTTCATTCATGGAATCTATTATGCTTGTCCAAATAATCTCTTTTGGCTGGCCAATGGTCTGACCAATGGAAACTTCGCTCTCTGCTTTTATTATTCTTTCAATCTACTTTTGGGATCTTTGTATTTCTATTTCATGTGCATTATCAGACCTTATCTTCAGATCCTTCAGGGTATTGATTTCTGCTTCTAGCTTTTTGATCTCCTGTGATTGTATAGTCATATTCTCCATGGCTTTCGCCAACTGTTCTGCACCACCTGATGTGCTTGTAGTTGCTGGAGTAGTTGTAGGAATGACTGCAATAGGAACAACATCCAAAGGAACAATGGCCATTTCTGCTGCTTTTTCCTTTTCCTTGAACAATTTTTCCATCTCTGTCTCCATCTGTTTCAGCTGTGCTAACCGCTCCATTATCAGCTTCATCATCTCTACTTTTTGTGCTTCATTCTCCTTTATGTCTTTTGTGAGAGGGTCTTCAGTATCTAACATTTTAAGTTGTTTTCTCAGGGCTGCTATGTCAGCGTTCTTCTTTTTCAAGATCTCTTCCACTGCCTCTTCATTTTTTGGATCATATCCAATGTTCACAACTAAATCCTCTAGGGATTTGATTCTAGTATCCTTGGCAAGAGAAGAAACTTTCTTCATTTTAAGTTGTGATTAAATGTTAGCCAGTAATACCTACAACTTAGATAGGCTCATTGAAGTGCTTGTTAGTGTGGAGGAGATCATCTCTCCAGTATTCTTGTGCATCTCCACCTGATCTATTGGATGGATGTCTCTGACATTAAATTCAAAAGCAGTATGCTTGAAATATGCAGGTGATTTTGGCTGAGAAATCTAGGCTTCTAAGAAAGTCATTCTCATATTTCCTTTCTCTGAGTCAAATGCTGATAAAAGCCTGCTTTGTGAATTGCTGGTCTATTTCCAAAACTAGTTGTAGGTGTTGGTCTTCAATATCTCATTCTTCCTTTTAATTTCCCTGAAGGTGTCAAAGATATTTTCCTCCTTTTCCCCAGTAGCAGCATTACATGTAGGTGTTTGTAGATTTTGCTGCTGAAATGGAATTGTGGATGAAGATGTAGAAAATATAGTTTGGCCACCTGCTAGAGATGAAGTAGGAGAATATCTGATTGTTATGACTATTTGATGCTCTGTTTCCTTGTTTTGATCTATGTCCATATGGATTCTTGCTCTCTTTCTGTATTTCATTTTGAACTCCCTGTTGGATGTATCAGTCTCCAAAGTAGATTGATCATCTCTTGGCCTCTTTCCTGTTTCCTCTTTCTCTGGTTCTTTTCCTCTGTCTTCTTTGTCTTCTGTAGCCTGTTTTTCTTGTGGAGTAGGGGTTTGTATGCTTGAGGATGAAATCACCTGCTCTTCAGCCTCCTGCAATGTATTTGCTTCCCACTCAGTTTGGTTCGTGAACTTCTCAATTTCATGCCCATGGGTGTGGATATATGGAGTTGATTTGTTTTCCACCCTTTTCTTTGAGATGATGCCCAATGGGTCTGTTACACAGTAATTTGTCACCATCCCTGCCATCCCCCATCCCGCACATTGGAGGGACCTTTTCGTGACCTGTGAGCAGTGACATGACCTAAAACCACTTTCATGGCATCCCCCTTGACAAGTACAATCATTCCTCTGAAGACAGTTTCCTGTAAAAACCCTAAAAATAGACCTTTTGGCCTTGTCGTGACCAGCCAATTCAGCCCTCGCACCAATGGGGTAAATCCACCAAAGAGGGCCCGCCAACTGGCGCTCTGTCCCAGTGTATTACTCGCGCCAAGCTTAATAAGGATTGTTTTTTAAAAATAAATGACGGAATTTTGATTCCAACCAACTCTTGAACGAGTCTCTAAAATGAGTTGGGAGGTTTGGCTCTGGATCTCCATGTAGGGGAAGTGGTTTTCCACCTATCATGGAAGCTTCCTTGAGGATAGGGCCAATCCCACCATTGTAGGGATCCCAACTCCCCTTCCACCATCTATATAAGCTTGCCATTTTCCCTTTGCCAAGACGCCCTCCGAGAGCCAAGTCAAGAGAGAGCTTGTCTGGCCCCCCGACGAGCTTCATTGAGACGTGCTTCGCTATTGACCCACCGAAGGAAGATCCAGCATCAAAGCTTAGGTTGTATCTTTCTTTCGTTGTTATTAATAATAAATGACTTTGATTATGGTTCCATTCATATGTTCATGTCTTATGTTATGAATTATATCTTCTCTGACTGATATATGGTTACATGTTTTAGGTTTTACGTTTTGTGTTGTTGTTTCTTCGTGCACGTGCAAGTATTCGAACGTGCTAGGCGGGAGGATTGTGATCTTCCAAAGCGAAGGACGAAAACACCATCTTTTCTGCAAACAATAGCAGCGTGGGACTTAAGGTAGGCCTCTTGTTGCATCTTGGTCTTTTGTAACTAGGAACTTGCATCTTAGCGTGACTCGGTTGTTGCTAGACCCAATCTAGGCTAGTAGGGATCACCTCTGTCCGCAGAGGGGATTTACCTCTCCAACAAACTGGCGACTCCCCTGGGGAGATATTGATTGGAGTTTTGTCTTATCTTTTCGATTGATTTTGGTCTTTGTCTGCTTGATCAGCTCTTCTAGTTCGCCTTTTTCTAGTGTTAAACCTCTGTTTAGCCTCACCATACTTGATCTGCTCCCTATTTGCTCCTTTTTATGTTTGTCATTAGTAAACTCGAATGGCGCGGTATTTGCCCTGACAGTGGTTCCAATTGGCACTTGTTTCTAGTTAGGCACCCGTGCCAATCCTGTTCTAGCGCTAGCTACAGCCAAACAGTCACGCCATGTGTGGTGCTAGGGTTTGCTTGTTTCTGAGCCTTCTGAGCTTGATTTATGGTTTTGGTGTCATTTTTTCGACTGCCTGAGTGCTCTGAAGTCCTGGTTTATTGTGTGTGACCTCCATCCTCTGGTTTTTTGCCCTCTACTATCGGTTGTACATTCTAGCCCTAGGGCATCTAGGTGCTATAGTGTGTTGAGCCTCCTGTGGGATTTTTTGGTTTTCGTTTGTCCAGTCAACTTCGTTGTTGCTTATTCGCAATCATTTGGTGGTTTTCCATTGTTTTATTGCGTTATTTCAGTGATTGCCCTCTTTCTCATTTGAGTTTCTCTTTATCTCTTTTCGAGCCTAGATTACACGGTTTGTATGAGTCTTTGGGATTCCTCTTTGATTTGATGGATTTCTCCATTAGTTTGAGGTCTGATTGTGTATTTTGTATTGAGTGAACTTGCTTGCTTTCACTCTTTCGCTATCATTTCTCGAATTGGTATTTTTATTAGTTTTCATTTTTTTTAGTGCATCTTGCTCTTAAACATCGAAAATACAAAAAACAAATCTCTTTGCTTTTGATAGTTAGTGTAAATTGAAAACTTTTCTGGTTATTAGTGTTATATAAATCTAAAGGAAAATATTTTAGTTTCATTAGCATGCATTAGAGACACTAGTGGTTTTTTTGTGATCATTTTGTTATTTGAAAAGCTCTCAACCTTCCCGTAGTTAGCTATTCATCGAACAAAGAGAAATATTGTGGCATGTAGTGTGCATTTAGAGGATTTTTAGACATAACATTCGGAAGGACCTGGAAATTGAAACATAATTGAAGATCAACTCTAAAATTTATTCAATTTACCTTAAGGCAGCATTGAAACATTAACGAAATATTTAGAGGTCTAGGTTAGTGACGTGTTCTAGCGTCGTTAAACCTAGTAGATGTCGTTCGCATCTTGGCTTTAGACAGCACTAGTACGGACTTGTGCTCCCCGTACCATCGCATATATAAAGGGAGACCCCACTAGGTTCCTATCCTTTATCCATAGGAAGCCGAGTCTGCCACCTTATACCGGTGATACACCGGACACAGCATTCAGGGAGATTTCCTGCACGTACGCAAGTCCTTGGATGATTTCTCTTTCATTTTGAAACCAAGGTGTATATTGTATTTCACGGATATCTGGTACACCCTTTTGCCTAGAGTTCCAGAGTAGTCATTTCAATCTTTTTTGACTCATTAAATTTGAAAGGATCATCAAGTGCTTGTCCTTTCATGCTTGTTTCCAAATTGAAAGAGATAGAATCACATTTTATCCATTTCTCGACTCTTAAAACATGAAACGGTAAAGTTTTTAAGTTTCAATGTGGTAAAATTAATCACCTGCAATCACACGCCCTTTTAGAGTTTGCTTTTTGGCCGTTTGATTGTTTGCCTTGGTTTTTTCCCGAGTGATTTTCTTTGATCTCTTCCTCTTTCTATTACTGTCACAGTGGCGGAACCTTCAGTTTCATCTATTGGTAGTCTCTCAGTCCTCTGCTGAACCTCAGCAGCCCATTGTCTCTAAGTTTCCCGACGGGGGACCAGTTCTATCTAAGCTTCCCTTTGGAGGACCAGTTGAGTTCAATTGGCCCTTATCCAACGCTTGGTTTGGATTTGGAGTAGGGGAATATTTCCCTCCTATTACGTCGGTTTTTCCTTTTTTAGCTGTTGTTATTCCTCCTATTCCTCGCCGTCCTTTAGAATATCTAGCGGCAGGGTTAGATATGGACTCATCCAGTCCTTCTCCTAGTGAGGAAATCCCTACATATGGTGAATATTATTAGTTGTTCCAAGAAAAAAACCCCAACTTATCTGTCATGTCTTCGACTGGTCCTTCCCTTCCAGTGGGGTATAGATCCTTAAGTCAGATTGTGGTCGTTGTATCAACTATGGGAGTATCAACTCCGTCTACGAGATCGGTTATTCCTTCATTAGGGATGTCCCCAAGGACACCCTCGCGTCATCTCCTCAGGTCACATCAGTACCTGTTAGGCCTACCGTCTGCATAGCTGCATCTATGCCCGTTGTTACTGCTCAGTCCGTTAGGACCGCATCACTTCCTGAGATGTCTACATAGCATCTGCTATCCTGGAGAATATCTCTCCTGAGGAGTATCAGTTGTCTCTACAGCAGCTGAACTCCAAGGTTTTTCAGTCCTCCCAAGATCCCAACCGTCCTTATTTTTCCCATTATGGATAGGATGGTACACCCGTTTACATTTTTCCATATCATTACGATGAGCAAGGAAACCCTCTACGTTTCCTTGCTCCAGAGGCTTATCAGTATGTTCAACATTTTCTGTCTGCCCAGGCTAGGCAAACCTCCAACCCGCAAGGACAACCCTTCCAGGGCCAACCTTTGGGCCAGCCTGTTTATCTATATGACCCGCAAGGACAACCCTTACAGGGCCAACCTTCGGGCCAGTAGGGGTTGTTATACGGTCCGCAAGGACAGTCCTACAACCCTAAAAGTCAACCTATATAGCCTCACCCTGTGGTCCAACCAGGGCAACCTCTAGGACCTACAGGTCAATCGGGGTATCAACGGGGACCATTGTACGGTCCTGGGGGGAAAATCCAACCCTCTCAACCTATGGTGCAGCGTTTGCAACCTCAATTTCCTATTGGTCCGAATGTTGCATAGCCGGGACCATCTTATCATCCTGTTGCGGCTCAAAATGGTTATCAGGCACAACCTGGCCCTATCCCGCCACCAGGCCAACCGACTCATCCGGGGTAGCCTGGTGTCCCTCTTCAGCCAGGTCAACCTGTTCAACCAAGACAACCTGCTCACCCGGGTCAACTTGTTCAACCTGGGCAGCCCGCTCAACCAGGTCAACCTGTTCAACTAGGCCAACCTGCACATCTAGTCAACCCTTCTCAACAGCTGATTTACTCTATGTCGCAGCTGAATCTTCCTGCACGCCCAATCCACCAGGCTCAGCAGGGCCCCACTTACCAGCAACCCTCTCAACCCCAAGGCAGTTATTATCTTCAAGGTCAATCTTGACCTATTTACAACATGCCCCAAGGTTCTGGTTATTACCTTCAACAACCAAGTTATACCTATACTCAGCAGTCAAATCCATATACTGCTCAAACGGGACCGACATATAATCAGGGTCCATACCCCATTTATCAACCCCCATACACTGGTTATCAGCAATCGTATCAACCTAACTATACGGCTTACACCCCCTGTGGTCAGAATCCCCTGGGACAGAACCAATGGGGGCACAGTTATGCTCAACCAGGGTGGAGTACAGGTACAGGTCTCTATCGAGGGCCTAGTATGCCTTTCAATCCCCAGTTACCTTTCCTTGCTACATTGGAATTGTCAAATGTTTCTAAATTGACCAATGATCTGATTCTTCACAATCCTTATTGGCCTCTAGTTCCAACCAAGGTGCCCGTTAACTGTTCTAAATTCGAAGGTAAAGCTGGAGAGGACCCCTAAGCTCATGTCATGACCTATAATTTGTGGTGTTCTTCAAACTCTTTCGTCGATGATTCAATTCGTCTGCATCTTTTCCAGCGCACTCTTATCGGTGTTGCTGCTAAGTGGTATATAGAATTACCCCGCGGTATATTTCAAGACTTCAATACGTTAGCTATGGCTTTTCTGACGCATTTTAAGTTACCGGTTCGTTACGAAGCTGGGACTCATCTCCTGACTTCTCGCAAGCAGGATAAAGCCACCCACATATCTGACCATATTCATTAGTGGCGACATCGTTGTAGACTGATCAAGTTTGATATACCTGATCAGCTACTAACTCATTGGTTCACTACCTCCTTTGTTAACAAGATCGCTCAAGATATTGCTATGGGGGCATGTGTGACCGAAGAACAAGCCATCGCACGTGCCCAGTACCTTGATTTGGTGTACTCTCAGTCTGGCACGCTCTATGATATCTTGACTAATGCCCCATAGCCAGAGACCTCTAAAGCACCAGCTACCCCATCGGTGGACGATGTTATTGGTTCTGTTTCTCAGACTCCTTGGAAGTCCTCTAATGGGAAGCAGAAGTCAAATTCTTCCAATAAATCTGCTCTTCCCGCCCCTCCAGATTCTAGTAAGACTGTGGAGGTCAACGCTGTTCAGGTTAATCCTATGGAAAAGGCCTCCAAATGAAAGAAGAATGGTAAAGGAAAATCCAAACCTGATGCCCTGAAACTGGACTCCTCCAAACCTTGTGCTGACGATGGTTCCCAACGCAAACCGAAATACCCCTGCCTTATCTGTGAGGGATATCATTATACCAAAGATTGTCCCCGACGATCTGAAGTTAGTAAACATCTAAAAGGCTCCAAAGGGACTCCGGAAGTTCTCAAAGAACCATTCTCATCTCAGCAGACCCAGGTGGTTGAGAAGCCTTCACCATCTGCACCATTTGGGTCCCAATTTTTTATGATGAATGGTGTTGCACCTATTTCGATTGCTACGCGTTCGAAAGATTATGCTGGATCATGCCAGGCAGCTGGGAAGGAAGTCATTGATGGCACACCTCCCCCACCTGTCTCTGGTCCTTTAGAAATTAAGAAACCCAGCGCTGAACCTGTTGTGAGGCAACCTTCTAAAGGTGTTCTGCAAAAATCTTCCTATAATCCAAACGCCCGTGCCGCTCAGCACTACAGAATTGTTGAGGATTTGGCACAGGCGCCTTCCGCAATGTCTACGTTGGAAGTTCTTCAAAGTTTCCCATCGCAACGAATAGCTCTGTTGTCCACAATTGGTGGAATCAATCCCGCCGATTCTAGTCTTCTCACCTTTGACCTGGAAAATTTTGTCCCCCGACTTCCACATCAAATCTCTCTTGTTATCCAAGTCAGTATCAATGGCCTCAACATCCACATAGACGTTGTGGACGAAGGTGCTTCCACCTCTATTATGTCATCTGCTTGCTGGAAGGCCATTGGCTCTCTAGCTCTCACATCATCTCCCATTGCCCTAAAGGCATTTGATGGTCGGGAATCAAAACCCCTGGGTGTTCACGAGAGTTTTCCGATCACGTTATAGGGTAAGACAGTCAACGTAGAAGTAGAAGTGGTTGATGCCAAGCTCAACTACAATATTCTTCTTGGTCGCAGTTGGACTCACGCCATGCTATGCGTTATGTCCACCCTCTTTCGGCTTCTGAAGTTTCCTCACGAGGGCAAAATTATCACTGTTGATCAGTTGTCTTTCTTCACCTTTTCACCTCATCCTCCACCATCGCACACCGTTCAAGTTAACATTATCTCTAGGTCAGATGACCCTTGGATCATCCCTTCGCCTGAACAGGTGACCACTTTTGGAGTATCGATGCCTTTAACTCCAGTTGAGATCAATTACTGCAAGATTGTCGTTGTGTCTGATCCTCCTCCTCCAGAACATGCTCCTTTGAGCATGGCTTTAGATATATATTCTCAATCCCCTTGGCTAGGTGATGCAGATTCGCTTGACCCTTTAAGAGAAGTCTTCCCTTCCGATGAAGCTATTGTTGAAATGATGTCTCTTGAGGATCTCTCGTGGAGCGATGGACATCATCGTTCCTTGTTCATGCCTGGCCTGAGAGAAATGTCTGATTGTCTAGAGCGCTTCACATCTCAGGTTCCCACTCCGCCTCTTCAAACACCGATATTGACTCATGAGGTCCTTTCAGAGGGAAATCTAAGTAAAATTACACAAACCATGCCTATCGACGTCTCCATCAAACTGGGGGTAGTCGAGAACATTCATGTGGGAGTTACCTATTCTCCTGGAGAGATTCAGGTATAAACAAGCCTTTTTCGTGAATTCAGAGATTTTTTCGCGTGGTCCTATGAGGAGATGCCTGGGATTGATCCCAATATAGTCATGCATGAGATTCCTACCTATCTAGGTGCGAAATCCGTGCGTCAGCATCTACGCCAAGTGCACCCCCGGAAAGCCACAGCTATAAAGGCAGAAGTTGAAAAACTTCTTAACGCGGGCTTTATCTATCCAATTCCCCTCACAGAATGGGTTTCAAATATCGTCCCTGTAGATAAGAAGCAGGGCACTATACGGGTCTGTGTTGATTACCAAGACATTAATCGGGCCTTTCCTAAGGACAATTACCCCACTCCCTTTATATACCAAATCATCGATAAATGCGCAGGCAGTGAGATTTATTCCCTTATGGACGGTTTCTTGGGTTATAATCAAATTAATATTTTACCCGCTCATCAACATAAGACTGCCTTTATATGTCTGTGGGGTACTTTCGCCTACAAATAGCTCCCGTTCGGCTTGAAAAATGTTGGAGCCACTTTCCAGTGTGCTATGTCCTATGCTTTCCACGACATACGTCATATTGTTCAGCCGTATCTGGACGATTTTCCGGCCCATTCAACTTGGCGCGAGGACCATCCTGAACACCTCCGCCAGATTTTCCTCCATTGCAGACATTACAATATTAGGCTCAATCCTCACAAGTGTGTATTCTGCGTGGATTCTGGTCATCTTTTGGGATTTATCGTCTCCAAAGATGGAATTTTCCTTGACCCCCTCAAGGTCGAGGCCATCGTTAACCTCCCATCCCCATCCTCGTTACATCAACTCCAGATTCTACAGGGGAAAGCCAACTTCTTACGGTGCTTTATTCCGAACTATGCAGAAGTGGCCAAGGGGTTTACGCGACTTTTGAAACAGGACGTTCCCTTCCATTGGGATGAGATTGCCCAGCAATCCTTCGAGAAGCTTAAAACGTTGCTCATTAACGCTCCGTTGATACGTCCTCCCAACTATCATCGCGATTTTACCCTTTATTTGGCCGCTGCATTTAGCACAATAGCTATGGTTCTAGTATAGGATGAAGACGATTGAAATGAACACGTAGTTTATCACCTATCTCGGAATATTCTCGACACGAAAACGTGCTATGCCCACGTCGAGAAGTTGGCGCTCGCTGCGGTCCAGGCCGTTCAGCGATTCCGCCATTACATCCTGTTGCGTATGGTAACCGTGGTTTCTGACTGCAACCCCATGACATACATCCTGTCTCGACAATTGCTAGGGGGCAAGTAATCCAAATGGATTATAATCCTTCAGGAGTTCGATTTATAGTTCACAACTGCCAAATCGACTAAATCATTGGTTTTTACTGATCTTATCTGCTCTCTCCCGACAAACTCCGTTCCATCCCAATCCGAGGATCATATCCCAGATGAAACACTCTTTCTTATCAGCACTCATGATCCATGGTATGGTGACATTATTGTGTATCTTCAAACATCCACGTTTCAGTCTGAGTTGACGAAGGATGCTCGACGTCAGATTCGGCATCAATCTCAACCATACAGCATTGTAGGAGATACCTTGTATCATGTTGGAGTTGATTCTGTACTCCGCCGGTGCTTAACCCTGGAAGAGGCTGAGAAAGTATTGAATGACTATCATAGTGGCACTTGTGGCGATCACATGTCCGGATATGCCACCGCCTAGAAGATTCTGCGTGTGGGTTACTTCTAGCCGTCTATATTCAAAGACTGTATTGTTGCAGTTCGAAAATGTCATGCGTGCTAGGTCTTTCAGCGCAAGATGCACGCCACCCCTACCCTTGCATCTTGTCATTACCATAGGCCCTTTTGCTAAATGGGTCATAGATTTTATGACATGTAACCCTCACTCAACCGGGGGGCATGCTTATATAATTGTTGCCGTGGACTACTTTACTAAGTGGGCCAAAGTGATGCCTACATTAGCTGCCAACGGTAAGATAACTGCCCAATTTATTTTCAACCATGTTATTACGCGTTTCGAAGTCCCTCAAGCCATTGTCACCGATCATGGCACTCATTTTTAGGATTACATGATGGCTGAGCTGACATCAAAGTTGGGCTTATGCCATGATAGCTCAACGCCATACTACCCCCAGGCGAATGGCCAGGTTGAGGCCGTGAACAAGGTATTGGTCATAATGCTTCAACGAACGATTGGTATCCACAAATCCAATTGGCATCTCCAATTCTTCTCAACTCTCTGGGCTTATCAAACGTCAGTACAGAGTGCGACCGGATTCACACCTTTCCAATTGGTGTATGGTCTGGAAGCGACTCTCCCGGTTGAATGTGAAATTCATTCTCTGAAGTTGGCTATGGAACTATTGCCCGACACTTCTCCAGAGGAAGAATGTCTCTTATATTTGGAGCGACTGGATGAAACCCTCCGCTTGGCTGCCTTGGTTATTGAGGCACAGAAAAAGCGGGTCAAAGCCCACTTCAATCAATTGGTTTCTCCATGTTCTTTCATTGAAGGGGACCTTCTCCTCCTATATGACCAAGCACACGATAAAATTGGAGCGGGAAAATTCCAGCCCATGTGGCATGGGCCCTATATAGTTAAGCGAGTATTAAAAAATGGGGCCTATGAGCTAATCGACTACGAAGGTGTCCCTTTGGTGCAACCTAGAAATGGGTTGTACCTCAAGAAGTACTACGCTTGATATATTCTTGTGTGGTGTGTATCTACATAAGTGAATGATTTCATTTTTTTTTGTGCATGTGTGGTGTGGTGTGCTTTGTAAGCATCTTTCTGCTGATTGGGTCTTCCTGATTGTGCAGATGTCTATTACTCCTTTTGTCGGTTTCGCGGATGGTGCCTCCTGCAGTACCAGGAATCTGTCCTCGGCAGCCTAGGTAATCTACGATCATGCTGGTGAGTTGGTCAATTTGCAAGGTGTTTGTCTAGGGCCTACCACAAATAATGTCGCGGAGTATAGTGTCATTTTGGAATTGTTAAATGAGGCTATTAACCTTGGTATATGTGCATTACTTGTATATTTGGACTCACAGCTTGTATTATTACAACTTAATGGTCATTATTCATTTATAAACCCATTCATTTTACAACTGTATCTACGTATTCGTTTACTGGAAAGAAATTTTGATTACATTACATATCAACACATACCCAGACACATGAATGCGTTAACAGATGCAGTAGCTAATATGGTTTTAGATAAACATTTACACAACTTGTAAAAACATCATCATATGTAAAAATATCCATCTAGAAATAGATATATATATGTGTGTGTGTGTGTGTGTCGAAATGTTTGCAGTCTGTGTACATCACATAAAATTCAAAAAATATACATGTCTGTTTTAATAATAGCCAGAGACAACATGTCTCTCAAAAATATGCATATAAAAGCCCTAGATGACTAATTAGCGTGGTGCTCGTGGTAGCATGTCACCGCACGCACCAATCGCCTCAGTAATCGATGGAGGCAACTGGGCACCCCCACGGTGTGCCTCTGGTAAGCCATGGGGACGTCTGCTAGACGGGCATAATCCGGGATCCCCCGGGCGATTCCCTCCAGGTTTTGGACTAGCTCATTCCCCTCGCCACCCTCAGCTTGAGGATCATGTGCGAGAGGGGTCCTTCGTGCAATGGGAGACATCCCGACGGGCCTCTCTGGGCCAACATCTACACACATATAGGATTGTTTGTTAGAATAGGCATGTATCAAAAAAATCATAAAATACATAAAATAAAAAAAAGAGTCTTACCGAGCTCCTCATCCCAGACATCCCCCTCCGAGAGTGGAAGATTTGGGTCTCCCGCGAAGTCTGTACTGGTATAGGGCCAGTCCTCAATGACAATCAGCTGTTTCTATAGCCATGCAAAAAACTCAGGCCTCCATGACATTTGTTGGCCCCCTCCTGATCTGGGCATGAGTGCCACCCATCGAGCCATCCTTGGCTCCCTCAATAATGGCTCGGCGAATATCGCCCCCTGGCCCTAGAAAATTGGTAGTCATTCAAGGATGAATGATACCAGGAGAGATCCATACCCAAACTGTTTCAGTTTGGCCTTCTTACACTTTGTCAGTTGTCGTTTGATGTTCATTGTTACGGCAGCGACCCAATCAAAAAGTGTTGGGTTCATGCATTCAGATGCTAAGAGGAGTTGTGCTTTAGTTGCCTCATGCGGTACCTGCGACCCTGCAGCTCGCGTAATGGTGTGGAGCACTAATCGGAGTGCTAGATTGGGGATCGTGTGGATATCGACCTTCCCACTGCCTGATCCTGTTTGTGCCCCTGGGCACACTCTTTCCATCACCATTGCCATTTTCTCACCAGATAGTCTAGTGCCTGTCATGATCGACATTGGACCTCTGCGAGACAATCCAATTATGAAATAGACATCGGATACTTCAAGTTCCAACACTTGGTCTCAAAGCCTGAATTTTTCTTCGTTCTCGTCCCAAATGCTGATTAAATACTGCAGTAACTCAGGTTGTGCTCTCAAACATGGTGTTAGGAAGAAATTTTTTAGACCGTAGTTTCGGAGAGTGTTCATGCATGCTTCATTCTACATGGCCATTTTATCTTCTTCACCATGCTCTCTTTCTTTCCACTCGATTACCATTGTGGCCGTGTATCTGCACCAACATGTTCATAAACACCTCATTAGATCTCTTAAACACTCAGAAATTCAGCTGATTGGTTCATATTTTGTTAAATTGAAGCGGAAATTTGAGTTGCGCCATTGGTGCGACCCCTTTGAAAAAGAGAGCCAATTGGCGTGGGTCTGTGCCCAATACCCGCGCCAATTGGCTGAGCCCTAATTTTGCAAAGGTCCCCTCAGGGATCCAAAAACACAATGGAAATCTACAAAAAATGAATGAAAACAAAGCTAAGGAGAGCGCCTCTTACCTGGAATGAATGAGAACTGAAATGACGTACTGGATTGACCACAATCGCCACCGTAAGTTTTCACAGCAAAAGCTCATTGTTACTCTCACAAGAGGTAAAAAGTAAAAATGAATATGTTTTTACTATTTTTGGCATATTTATAGCTTTTCAAAGTCCAAATTAGGTTTTGAAAGTCATTTTTCCAATATTTTATTATATTTTGTCGAAAAATGGGTTTTACACTTGTTTTCATGTGTAGCAACAGGTTTTCATGCAACTTGGACGATGATGTGAGTTGTATTTTATACCTTTTTCAAACTCAGTAAAAACACGAAAAAGTCATTTTTGGAGTCATCTTTCAACTCTTTTCTGACTCTCTAAATATGAAAAGATTTCCGGGTCGCTTGTCGTTTTGATCTCGTTAAATTGGCTGCGAAACGACATCTACCCAGTATACGTTTACCCCTTTTTCAGGCTGGGATAGATTATTTACGAAAAAGGAATACCCTAACCTATCACGACTAGGAGGCTTTCTCAGACATAGTTTTATACCTTTTCGGATCTGAGGAACTATTTATGAAAAGGGACTGTTGGAGTTTACTTTTCCGCTATCTTTTCAAACTCTCTAAACATGAAAAGACGCCGAGTTCTCCCTTTGTCAGGCTCGTTAAACCCTGATGACATCGGATTCTGTCGTAATGACGATACTCGATTTTCTCCTTCCTAGGGCTCGTTAAATGTACTAGGTTGGATTTGTCCGAAGGAAAAACTTATATCACAAGCATATGCTATCCCCTTCAAGCTTGTTTCCAAAAATAAGTAGGGTACTCACCAGAAATGGTGGGGAAAATGGAACCAATATCATCGTCGTGTCAGAAATATGTCGCTCTTGAACATGGCACTTGTCTGGATTCGTGTCAGGTTGGGGACATCTCATCTCGTTTTCTGCTTGTCTCCATGGGTTTGGGTAATCCTTTTTGACATCTCATCTGCTCTTTGCCACATCATCATGACCTCAGATCTTTTGATGTCAAATACTACCAAATCCATTGTTGTGCCGCTGATATTTTCAAGAGAAGTTGACCTCTGCAGTTTTAAACCCTCCTCTGATTCTCATCTGATCCTAATTCACAAAAATTATGTCCCTCTGTCTCACATCGATGATGTGGGAAACAATACAGCCCACCTTTGATCAAGGTCACTTCCTGTCGACTTCAACTCATTATCCAGGAAGCTGATCTAGAGAATCCCTTCTAGTACCTTAGAGCCTGCATGCCTCAGGGGCAGGTTCTTCACATTCGACGCAAGGTTTTTATCATTGGCCTTCGATCGGATGATTCTACGGGTGTTCGACGCCAGCTCACTATTCACATTCCGTGGATTGTACCTATAGTACCTTGAGGGACTTTTTGTCATTATTGGTGGTTCCTCTCGTGTCTGTTAACAACTTTCATCATTGGCTGGTATTCAAACGATGTTCTTCCATGTTCAACTTCAACCCACTTATTCACATGCTAGAACTTGTACTCTGTTCAGATAGAGATGGAGCGCAAGACCCTGGGTTTTGTCTGATGGAATCCAGGCTGTGGATTTTGTGGATTATCATGATTGGTTGCATGACTCATTGACGATACGACCATACCGAGTTCAATTATTGATCCGTATTGCATGGTTGCGCCCACATACCTTGGATCCCGATTACGTGTTTACTCTATTATGGATGGCCGCGCCATACCACGTATCACAACACATCGCTGTACTTGTTCATGTGTTTTTCGACGGCAGTGTTTTCAGTTGGACACGTTCTCGTAAAGCATTTCACCCCCCTCTCTCTCAGGCCTCATGCTTTAGGGGGCATCTGTTACACAGTAATTTGTCACCGTCCCTACAATCCCCCGTCCCGCACATTGGAGGGACTTTTTCGTGACCTGTGAGCAATGACATGACCCGAAACCATTTTCATGGCATCCCCCTTGACAAGGAAAATCATTCCTCTGAAGACAGTTTCCTGTAAAAAACCATAAAAATAGACCTTTTGGCCTTGGCGCGACCAGCTAGTTCAGCCCTCGCGCCAATGGGGGAAATCCACCAAAGAGGGTGCGCCAACTGGCGATTTGTCCTAGTGTATTACTTGCGCCAAGCTTAATAAGGATTGTTTTTTAAAAATAAATGGCGGAAGTTTGATTCGAACCAACTCTTGACCGAGTCTCTAAAATGAGTTGGGAGGTTTGGCTCCGGATCTCCATGTAGGGGAAGTGGTTTTCCACCTATCATGGAAGCTTCCTTGAGGATCGGGCCAATCCCACCATTGTAGGGATCCCAACTCCCCTTCCACCATCTATATAAGCTTGCCATTTTCCCTTTGCAAGCTAGCCTTAATTGTCATAGAACTAAGAGCTGAATCAGTAGCAAGGAGACTATCGCCAGACAGCCTCTGAGAGCCAAGCCGAAGAGAAAGAGCTTTGTCTCATTCCCAACGAGCTTCATTGATACGTGCTCCATTGTCAACCCGCCGAAGGAAGATCCAGCGTCAGAGCTCAAGTTGTATCTTTCTTCCATTGTGATTAATAATAAACGACTTTGATTATGGTTCCATTCATATGTTCATGTCTTATGTTATGAATTATATCTTCTCTGACTGATATATGGTTACATGTTTTAGGTTTTACATTGTGTGTTGTTTTTTCTTCGTGCGCGTGCAGGTGTTCGAACATGCTAGGCGGGAGAATTGTGATCTGCCAAATCGAAGGACGGAAATGCCATCTTTTCTGCAAACAACAGCAGCGTGGGACTTAAGGTAGGCCTCTTTTCGTATCTTAGTCTTTTGTAACTAGGAACCTGCGTCTTAGCGTGACTCAGTTGTTGCTAGACCCGTTCTAGGCTAGTAGGGATTGCCTCTGTCCGCAGAGGGGATTTACCTCTCCAACAGGGTCATAATACCAAGTGAAGCTGTGTGTGAATTTCATCTCCTTCAGCATCCTGTCAGCCTCCTCTCCTATTGCTCTGCTATTGCAAATGAAAGGACCAAGTTGGGACTTGATCCTTAACCGAGAATTATTTTTGCAAGATACAAAGTGTACCTCATCTGCATTGATCATCTGCCTGATGTACTCCAAGGCAAAGATCCTCATGGGTATGAACTTTGGCATCTTGTAAGGGGATAAATCACACCCATAAATTCTGAGCTCTGTGTATTTCTGGTACAAGTATCAGTCTCCAGTTCTTACGTGGCCTAGTAGCTGCATGATCTTCTTAATATCTTCATTAATCCTTGGTTCCATTGTACTGCTGAAGATGCTCATTGTTGGATGCACAAATGCTTCAACAAATCTTTTGTAGGTATAGCCCTTTTGTTCCTTCATTAGCATGGTTGTCCAAAATACTATTGATTGAGCTTGGGAGTCTTCATTAAGTTTCCTCATTGTAAATTGGAACCTACTTGCCTGAAAATATAAAAACATGTAAACTAAGACTGAAGTGTATTTAAATGTTTCCTCTGTGTGAAATTTAACAAACTAGTCATGGATGACATCAACTAGGAATTGAAAGAAGTTAAACATAATGGAATGTTTCGAATTCGATGAAAGTATCGACAGGAAACCCATCATTGATTCATCTATCCGCTGATCTGAATGATACCATAATAAGTATGAAAGGACAGTGACAATTTGTTGGGTCCTATCAGCAAAAGTAGATGAGAGATATGGAGGATTATTATTTGGTAATAGAGTGTCTGTAGCCATGAACAACTCCATTATTTTGGCTCTGTTGACAAAATCCAACTTTTGGTATAGTTCTATGAGGGCTTCATACAAAAAAGGAATGGTTTCTTCAACTGTAGGAGCTTGCATCATTTGCATGATGGACTGGGCACTGATGGAAAAAAGGACTTCCCCTGTGGGGGCTACAACTTCTCTCTAATTAATATCATAGCAGGCATGACATTTTCTAACAAACTCAGGGCAACTGTGGGATTTTTGGAACATATAATAGGGTAATTTAGTCTCCCACGACCCTATATCATCGACCTTATCGATCAACTTGTCCTCTAACCAACAATAGACATCAAAAAGGTCAAATTCTGAATCATTCTCATGTATCTTGAAGTCTATGTTAGCCAGGGCCACAAGATCCAGGTCCACTTAAGGGTGAACCATTGGGTTAAATGGTTGCTTCTCCTTCTTTGGAGGCATTTTTGTTCACTGAAAAATATACTGATTACAAATTAACAAAAGGGGATTAAAAGAAGAGGGAAATAAAGAAAGGGATCTCGTGTTGATCAGTAGGGGAACTGGGAGAAAAAGGAATTGAAGGAGGGGAAGTCTGTGAATTCTGCAGATAGTTGAAGGTTTTCTGCGCCTTTCTTTGATCTGTAAAGCCTTGAATTTAATCACTTGTAACAATAGAACTCATGCAAACACAGTAACCTTTGAAATAGGTGGGGAAATTGATTTTATAAATGATGGGGGTTTTCGTTAACATGGCGCGGGCCCGTTGGATAATAGCTTAGTCAATTAAATGCCTAATGGACCTTTAGGCGAAAGTGTAGGTGATTGGATGGGGGTGACAGGAGTGGTTGTCATGGCGCAACGAGTGTGGCAAGAATATAACAGTCAGTGGTGTAGTTTAGCAATGGAGGAAAACAACTTTTTGCAGGGGGTGTAAGCCGATAAGTGGAATGGAGAGGGGGGGTGTGAAATGACTAGCGCCTGACATGTAGCAAATGGGATGGTTTCGAAAACTGCCCATTTCGAACCCCCGCCCCGACATTAATGTTCAGAGGATGAGGGCGGGTTTGAAATGATCGTGGACCATTGTATGAGATGGAGGGAGCGGAGATGAGGTGGAAAGTGATGGGAGGTTAAGAGATGATGGGATGTGAATGGATGGTGGGGTTGGGTAAATAAATATCGAGCGAGGGTATAGTTCGATACTTAGGATATTTGAATATGACATAAAATATGTCAAAATATCTTGGATAAAACATTAATCCCGAACCTTAGGACAAAACACCTTTTCTTTTGATTTTTTCCTTTTAAACCGGGAAATACATCAAGTCCTTAGGATGAAATTTGGAAGAAGTTTCATGTTTACTCCATACTTTCTTCTTTCACTCCCACCTACCTATTTCGCTATTCTAACATTTTTCATTCATTTGGAGGGTGCATTTAGGCTTGCAGACCCAAATCCCTTTTTTTTTACAAAACACTAAGTTACTCTATCCTTATTCCTTCCATTGACTCAAATTAAACTATTGAGTCAATTTTATTTCTACCTAACTACTGATATGCCAAGATTGAATTGTTTGGAAAATCCATATTTTCTAACCTATCAAACAGAAATTCAAAATTGTTCAAACGTTCTTAAACTTTATGATTGAACAAACTAATCTAATCAGCAATGGCATTTTAATTTGCAACACTTTCAGTATTATTCTTTTTTTGGGGGTTTTCTTTTATTTTTTTAATATACCCTATTTTCTTTTCTTTTTTCATATTTTGTTGGAAATTGTTTGAATATTGAAAATCATACTCAATATGAAATTGCAACTTATGAAATACTCAATCATATTGACATCTTATAATCTATAGGACCCTAACATTGGCTCCAGCTGGGGATGGCACTTCTCCAAGTGAAGTGTCAAGAACCTAAGACTAGTATCCTTGAGTGCTCCATTTTCTGCAAAATCTTCCTCTGATTTCTTTTTTTGTTATATGACATCTCATCAAACCAGGCTTAGGGCCTTCTCCATGGGCTTCAACCTTTATTGATTAATTAGTCAAATCATAAACTGTGAAACTTTGGTATTTACAATGATGAAAGACCAACCTGTATTCTTAAGAGAAATAATGTTTCAGCATCCTGCCATTGACAGGACCTCCAGGTATCTTTGTTTCATCCAATTCCTTAAGAAAATATGCATTGTTTCCTCTGAAAGAATTAATAATGTATGGACCTTGCCAAAGGTTTTAAAATTTCCCATGTTTATCTTTTTCTTCTCTTCTAGAATCCCATTTCAAAACTTTGTCTCCTAAATTAAAATAATCAGCCTTTGTTCTTTTATCAAAAATATTCTTGATATTTTCTTGAATCACTTGAGTTCTGTTATAAATCCTCTTTGGACTACTGCAACTGAATAGTTTGATTGATTCCTCTTTGTATATCATTTGGTTCTTCTTGAATTTATTGAATGATCTTCATGACTGGAACTCCTAAAGAGCAAGGAAAAACTACATCCATTTCATAGACCAATTGGTATGGAGACATGCCAATTTATTTTTTGGTAGTAAGTCTATCAGCCCAAAGTGAATTGACCAACTTGTTGTGCCATGATTTTTTGTTATCTTCCAAAAGCTTTTTGATGATATTCACCAAACTTTTGTTTGAAGATTCAACCAATCCATTACCCTGAGGGTAATAGGTCGTTGAATGCCCCAAATTTATATGATATCTATGACAAAAATCAACCATTTTCTTGGACTTGAAGGTTGCAGCATTATCAGTGATGAGTTTTCTAGGAAAACTAAATCTAGAAAGGATATTGGTTTCAAGAAATTTAATAATGACAAAATGAGTATCATTTCTGGAAGGAGTGGCTTCTATCCATTTGGTAAAGTAGTTTGTGGCAGTAAGAATCCATTTATGTTGGGCAGAGGATGGGGGATGAATTTCGCCAATGAAATCCAATCCCCTTTGTTGGAAAGGGATCTCAAAATAATTGGGCTTTAAGGGCAAGGGAAACAATTTTATCTTTCCTTCAAAATTTTGGCATTTGTGGCATGCAGTTATCATCTTGTGGATGTCACGAAAAAGGGTAGTCTAGTAGAAACCAGCCCTCGAGATCTTATTAGCAATGGTTTTCCAATAAAGATGGCCACCACAGTCACCTTCATGGAATTCCTGCATAACTTTATCTGCATCATATTTTAGCAAACATTTGAGTAAAATACCTCCAACATCTTTCCAATATAAGACATTTTCTAAAATGCAGAATTTGACAGCTTTCAACTTTATAAATATTGTTTTAGTTTTGGACAAACCAGGAGGAGCATTCAAATTAAACAAAACATATAAGATATCTTCATACCAGGGAGAATTTAGGAATGCCTCATCAATTTGTGGAGTCATCAGTTCCTCTTGATCATCCAATGAATAAACCATGTTGATATCTAGTGCATGAAAATTTGATTCAACCATCAATTTGGCTAATAATTGCCCTTTAAACAATTTGGTAGGTTTGATTTCCACATCATATTCCAAAATAACAGCAATCCATTTGCCTCTTTTTCCATCAAAACCATTCTGCATTAAAATGTCTTTGACTACTACATTGGGCACATAAGCAATAATATGTGAATGTATAAATGTAAACTCTGAAATCCTTCAATGCTTTAACCAAAGAAAAAGCATGTTTTTCCATGATGTTGTATTTCAAAGATGCATCTCTCAAGGCTTTTCTAAAAAATGCTATTGGTTGTTCATGTCCCTCATTGTTTTTCAGCAATAATACAACAGCAATAGTATGTTCAAATGCAAAAGAAAAAACTATTAAGTCTTTAGTAAAATCCAGGCTGATTAGGTTTGGAGCTTTTGTCAATGTTTGCTTGACTAAATCAAAAGATTGTTTAGTTTCAATGTTCCACTTAATTTTTGAATCTTTTTTAAGCATGTTTGTTATATTTCTCAAAAGTTCTACAAGATTGGGTATAAATCTTCTTAAAATTTTATTTTACCAATGAAAGATTGAAGTTCTTTGTGGTTCCTGGGATGACTAATTTTGAGTATACCTTCACTCCTACTAGGGTCAATTCTAATTCCATCTTGAGAAACAATGTGGCCCAGAAGCTTTCCTTCTTCAATACCAAACAATGTTTTCTTAGGATTTAATGAAATTCCAAAACTTCTACATTTTTCAAAAACTCTTCTTAGATGTGCCAAGTGCTCTTCATCAGTTTTTGAATATACAGTAATGTCATCATGGTAGATCACAATAAAATGGCCAATTTCATCCACAAAAGCAATGTCCATGGCTCTTTGAAAAGTAGCTCCAGCATTCATTAATCCAAATGGAATTTTCACATACATGAAAGTCCCCCAAGGAGTAGTAAAAGTTGCTTTGTCTTGATCATCAAGATGTACTAAGATTTGATTATAACCTAAAAATTCATCTAACAAAGTCAATGAAAAGTCTGATTTCACATGTTTTCTTTCTTGTAGGCACAATGTTGGATACCCATTTAGAATATATGAGTGGAACTATGATTTTGGATTCATACATTTTCTTAATTTCTTTCTCAACCAAAGGCATCAAGACAGGATCTATTCTACGCAGTTTTTGTTTAAAAGGATTTTTATCCTCCTTGATTGGAATTTTGTGTTGTATGATGCTAATATCATAAGCTTTTAAGTCTTCATAGCTCCAAGAAAATACATCTATGAATTCTTTAAACAGAGCTGTATACCTTTGTTTTGTAACTATAGGTAGTGATTTTGATAGTTTTATGATTTTGGGGTTTTGTTCAGTGCCTATGTTACACTCTTCAATGTTTTTCCCTGTTGGTTCCATTTTTGGTTTCTTGGAAATGTCATTAAAGTCAAATAGTTCTTCTAAAGGGACTAGCCCTCTAGGCAGGATATTATCCTTGAGTTGAAGTACTTCGAATTCCTCTTTTTCTAGGTCTTTATGTATTTCAATTTTATGTGCAGTTTTATTTGCTGAAATATTTACATCAGAAACAACAGATTTTGTTTCTACACTAATCTTCACATCAGTGTGACTGTCTTCTTCACAATATAAGTCTATATTTCTATCCTCAAATTCATCCTTTGATTGTAGAAAATTTTCAATTGGTTTGTCACTACCGAATACTTGCCAAAATTTCATGTTATCCAGCACGGATGAATGATGTTAACCTCTACTGCGTATTGTCAGTTTGGGTGAGGCAACTGACATGTGCTTGATGAAAAGGCTAAACTGTTTGCTAGGACATTTTGATTTGTGGGGATCACTGCTAGATCATACTCTTCAAATGTTCTTAAGAAATCATGTACAACATTTTTGTATGCTCTCAACCTAGGATGTTTTGCAGCATATCGTCCTTTTATTTGTTTTATGACTAATTCAGAATCACCATGGACAGGAATCCTCTTAGCTCCTAATATTTTCAACAATTGTAATCCTAAGAGTAGGGCTTCATATTCTGCTATGTTGTTGGCCCACTGAAAATTTAGCTTGTATGAATGACCTTGTGCATGATTGTTCCTTGCATTATATACCCAAATACCTGCTCCTAAGCCTGCTTTGCCACATGAGCCATCAAAACTCATGTTCCAAAGGGGTTCATTTTCAGGATCTTGTTGTACAGTTTGTATTTGGTTGTCATGTTTTTCTTTAAAATATCTTTCTAAATGGGTAACCTATGAATCAATGTCTCCATCATTATACAAAATGAAGGAATCAAGGTCAGTATGAGAGGAGTACATAGGATAATTATGTGGTTTTTCTTGACTGCTCACCATTTACTTCATTAAGCTTTCCCTATACAGTCTTCTTGGTTGACCAAACACCGGTATTGTAGCATAATTCATATCCATTTGAAGGGTCCCTTGTAATTTTGCTCCCCATGAGCGTGATAAAAGCATGTCATACTTAGGAGGGATTTCAACTACTACTATATCTATAACTAGACTCTTTGCAGGTATCTGAGCTAAAGTGACACAAAGATCTTTGATAAGATATAGACATCTAACTTTTTCTAGAATCAAATGAGTACAAATCTTTGTAAGGTCTAGTAATTTCAATACCAAACTTCTCCATAATAGCCTTTGGCATAAGATTATGTGATGCCCCTGAATCCAACATGGAATTATGGAGAATTTTGTCATGAACATTAAGACTGACATAAAAGGGAGGGACACCTCATTCTTGGGGTTTACCATCAACTTTTGGCCCAAACAAAAGTTCAGGTTGATCATCATTTAGATTAACAGTATCATTAATTTCCCTTTATCAATTTAGTGAGAGAAATATAATTTTTCAGTTTAGCAAGTTCATTCTCAATGGTGTTTGAACTTTGAGAAGATTTGAAAAATTAGTTCTTTCAGCCACCATTTTTTGGGTAAATTCAGTTTGTTTACTTGTACTAGGAATATCAGTTTCAGAAATTTTGGCAAGGGTATCAACTGTTCTCCTAGTTATGTTTTCTGTGTTCTTTTCTGAATTATTTGCACTTTTATTTTAATTTTCTGCTAATTTATTGAGATCAAGTTTAGAGACTTTTTTGGCAGAATTTTCTGAATTCTTTTTGTTGGAATTATCAAACTTTTTCTTGCTTCTGAGGTTACACTCTCTGTGAACCTCCATGATAGCATTCTCAAATCCTTGCTTGTAGTCATCAGATTCTTCAGATTCTAACTCTTTCTGAGTTAATGAAAATAATTCTTGTTCTTCTTGAGTGAGAAAAACATAGTCATCTTCATTTATTCCCATCAAATTTATCTGATTTTCTTGTACTTCCTCAACTACTCCTTCATCTTCATCAGCATAATTCTCTTGGAATGGAGGCTTAATTTGTTGATCTAGACCCCTTTTCTCTCTCTGTCTTATTTGACAAGGGTTTCTTTTAGGATTTTGATTTATGTTTGAGGAGTTGGTTGATTTTCTCTAGGAATAGTTCTCTCATTTAGATTAATTCTCTCCATCATTCTCTCCATAGTCCTAACCAATGAGTCTATTTTAGCATCAGATGTGGAAGTTGAAGGTTCTTCTCTTATGACAACTCGTCTTTTAGTTCTTCTTCTATCTCTTCTTGCTAACAGATTGGCTTCTACACTCAAGGCATCCCTCTGCATTTCTTCTAATGTGGTTGAATATCTTTCCCTCAGCTGATAAGAGATTTCTAGTTCAAAACCATCTGGGAATTTAACCAAAGATAAACCTTGTGGTGGTTTTATATGAGCAGGTATTGCATTATATAAACTGTTGAATCTGGTGCAATAATCCTGAACACTTTCAACAGGGGCCCTTCCAATATTTCCATATTCAGATAAAATTTGAAGAGGGTTCTTTTTTACTTCCCACCTATTTAGGAATGTTTGATGAAAAGCAGGGATGTCATTGATACTGTTTGCAAGAAAAGCTTTAAACCATTTCCTAAATTCTCCACTAAGACTCTGAGCAAACATTCTTAACCTAACACTTTCTTCATCTACCTCTTGAAGGTCTAAACAGTCATTCATTTTGTCAACATGTTGTTGGGCAGTTACACGACTAGTTCCATCATATAATGTAATTTTAGACTGGTAATCCTGTGGCATAGCTGCCAAAGGTGTTGGAAACACCAATGGGCATATCTGGATGCCATGATTGGTGGAGGAAAGTGGACAGTGGATGAAGTAGGATGGATAATGGGAGGGGATGTAGGTGTGGAGGCTTGAATACTCTTACAAGGAAAGATAAGAGAAGTGGTGGGGATGATGGAAGCAGTAGGACTAGCTGACTTAATATGGGCAGTCTGAGAGGTAAAAGAAGAAGTTTTTATAGTCAATGCCGTTAATTCTACAGATTTTTGAAGGTAGGCATCATCAACAGTTGAAGTAAAATCTGTTACCAAATCTTGGAGAGTATCAAAATCTTGGAGAAGCTGAAGATCAGATTGAATTTGGGATTAAGCTTCTCTCACTGGACTTTTTTGCAAAATAGATGGATCGAATACTGTCTGGTCTGTCCAATTCTCAAATTTAGTACTGAATAAACCTTGTTCAAAGTGTAAATCAAACTGAATGTCCTGTAAGGTGATAAAGTTTTCAGGGAGGGAATTTTCTCTGTGAAGAAATATGTTACTTGTTTGGCTTTTAGTTGTAGGAGTTTTTCTTAAAATTTTCTTAGGATTGTCCACTATAGGAGGAGGATTTGGATCAAGATGGGATCTAGTAGAGATTATTTTAGGAGCCAGAATTCAGATCTAAAGCATAGACAAACTGATTATTTTCAAAAACTGAAAGAAACCAATCTTAGAAAATACTTCTATCATACAATGCTTTTAACCGAGGTTTCTGAATTCGAAAGAAATGACAAGTTTTTCAGTTTACATCCCCAGTATGGTTGCCACTATATTATCGTTCTATAATTTTAAGATTGACAAGAATAATTATATAGGACAACATCAAAACCACTTTGGAACCTAGGATCTATACCTCCTAGACTCAAAGAGGGATCTCTCTTTAGATTTAGATTTGTTTTATGAATCTCATTTTAGGCTATTTATAATGATTGTAGGGGATTATTTTTTATTAATTGTTTGGCTGGATTAGAAGATATGCTTAAACTAATTCCATTAGGCTATAGATTCATAAAAGGTTGGGTTGTTGCATCAAATTTTCAAGAGCATTTGCAAGGAAAGCTAACTAAACTTATTGGATCTTTAAAACATAATTAACCATGAGATGAAAGAAAAAGTGAATTCAATAGTGGTTAAAAAGAAATTAAGTATTTCTTAACCAGACTTTAGAGGAAAAACATTTATATTGTATACATAGCCAGAATCAAGGTGCTCTAACAGCAAATCTTATTCTTCATATTTTTGTTTTACAATTAGAATTAATTGATACACTGAGAGAAATAAAAGTGGGAAAACATTAAACACAAAAAAGAAATAACATCACCAGATAAATATAGCTCATGAATATTGCAAAAGGTCTTTTATTATTGATGCTCCAATTCCAAAAATACAATGCTCCAATAGAAAAGTTTTTACAATCTAGGGTCCAACCCCTGATACTGAGAAGGAATGCAGTATTTAACTACACTCCTAAAATGATTGTTGTATCTACATGGGAAATATGTTATTAATTACAATAATAAATAAAATTTGATTAGTGTGACCACGAAGTGGACACGATGGAATAAATTTTACATCTGGCCCTATTCTCTAGAAAGTCGTTGTTGCTTGGTTTGATCTGGTATGTGCTGGCAGATTTGGATGATCTGATGCTGATAGGCTAAGTTGGTTGATACGCTGGTTATGCTGATTTGCTGATGCGCTGGCTTTCACCCTTCTTGGTAGTCACATAATTTTTCCCAGTGCTGCTTATTTGGGATCTTGATCCTGATCATCTTTTTATATATCTCATATGTATCTGTGAATTTCACAAAAGTTGGCCTTAACACAAAAATGTGTTTGATTTCATGTCGTATTTCAGGCATCCCTACAAGCTCCTTGGTTGCTTTCTCTATAGCATCATTTACTTGTTCAATTAGCTCTTTCTGTTCAAATATGATTTGAATAGAAGGCCATATTTCGTTGATGGAATCTATTATGCTTGTCCAAATAATCTCTTTTGCTTGGCCAATGGTCTGACCAATGGAAGCTTTGCTCTCTGCCTTTATCAATCTTTCAATCTGCTTTTAGGCTCTTTGTATTTCTATTTCATGTGCATTATCAGACCTTATCTTCATATCCTTCAGGGTATTTATTTCTGCTTCTAGCTTTTTGATCTACTGTGATTGTATAGTCATTTTCTCCATGGCTTTGGCTAGTTGTTCTACACCACCTGATATGCTTGTAATTGCTGGAGTATCTGTAGGAATGATTGCAATAAGAACAGCATCCAAAAGAACAATGGCCATTTCTGCTACTTTTTCCTTTTCCTTGACCAATTTTTCCATCTCTGTCTCCATTTATTTCAGTTGTGCTGATTGCTCCATTATCAGCTTCATCATCTCTGCTTTTTGTGCTTCATTCTCCTCTATGTATTTTGTGAGAGGGTCTTCAGTAGTTGACATTTTAATTTTTTTTCTCAGGGATGCTATGTCAGTTTTCTTCTTCTTCGGGATCTCTTCCACTGCCTCCACATTTGTTGGATCATATCCAATATTCACAACTAAAACCTCTAGGGATTTGATTCTAGTATCCTTGGCAAGAGAAGAAATATTCCCCATTTTAAGCTGAGATTGAATGTTAGCCATTGATACCTGCAACTTAGATAGTCTCATTTCAGTTCTTTTCAATGTGGAGGAGATCATCTCTCCAGTCTGCTTGTGCATCCCCATGTGATCTATTGGATGGATGTCTCTGACATTAAATTCAAAAGCAGTATGCTTGAAATTTGTAGGTGATTTTGGTTGAAAAATATGGGCTTCTAAGAAATCCATTCTCATCTTTCCTTTATCTAAGTCAAAGGCTAATAAAAAACTGCTTTGTGAACTATTGGTTCGTTTCCAAAACTAGTTGTAGGTGTTGGTCTTCAATATCTCATTCTTCCTTTTAATTTCCCTGAAGGTGTCATAGATATTTTCCTCCTTTTCCCCAGTAGTAGCAGTAGAAGTACGTGTTTGTATATTATGCTGCTGAAATGGAATTGTGGCTGAAGATGTAGAAAATAAAGTTTGGCCACCTGCTAGAGATGAAGTAGGAGAATCTCTGATTGTTATGACTGTTTGTTTCTCTATTTCCTTGTTTTGATCTATGTCCATATGGATTCTTGCTCTCTTTTTGTGTTTAATTTTTAACTCCCTGTTCGATGTATCAATCTCCAAATTAGGTTGATCATCTCTTGGCCTCTTTCCTGTTGCCTCTTTCTCTAGTTATTTTCCTCTATCTTCTTTGTATTATGTAGTCTTATTTTCTTGTGGAGAAGGCATTTTATGCTTGAGGATGAAATCACTTGCTCTTCAGCCTCCTGCAATGTATTTGTTGCCCACTCTGTTTGGTTCATGAACTGCTCAATTTCAGGCCTATGGTGTGGATATATGGATTTGATTTGTTTTCCACCCTTTTCTTTGAGATGATTCCCAATGGGTCATAATACCAAGTGAAGTTGTGTGTGAATTTCATTTCCTTCAGCATCATGTCAGCCTCCTCTCCTACTGCTCTACTATTGCAAATGAAAGGACCAATTTGGGACTTGATCCTAAACCGAGACTTCTTTTTGCAAGATACAAAGTGTACCTCATCTGGGCCTGACAGTTGCCAAGGAAAGATCCCTGCGGGGGAGGAACTTTGGCAGCTTGTAAGGGGCTAACTCACACCCATAAATTATGAGCTTTTTGTAGTTCTGGTACAAGTACCAGTCTCCAGTTCTTACTTGGTCTGATAGCTACATGATCTTATTAATATATTCATTAATCCTTGGTTCCACTTTGCTGTTGAGGATTCTCATTGCTAGATGCACAAATGCTTCAACAAAACTTTTGTAGGTGTAGTCCTTTTGTTCCTTCATTAGCATGGTTGTCCAAAATATTACTGATTGAGGTTGGGAGTCTTCATTAACTTTCCTCATTGTAAACTGGAACCTGCTAGCCTGAAAATATACAAACATGTAAACTAAGACTGAAATGTATTTAAACACTTCCTCTGAGTGAAATTTAACAAACTGGTCGTGGATGGAATCAACTAGGAATTGACTGAAGTTAAACATAATGGAAGGTTTGGAATCTGAAGAAAGTATGGAGAGGAAACCTATCATTACTTCATCTATCCATTGATCTGAATGATACCCTAACAAGTATGACAGGAAAGTGATAATGTGTTGGGTCCTATCAGGGAAAGTAGATGAGAGATATGGAAGATTCTTCTTTGGTAATGGAGTGTTTGTAGCCATGAATAACTACAGTGTTTTGGCTCTACTGACAAAATCCAGCTTTTGGTATAGTTCTATGAGGGCTTCATAGGAAAAAGGAACGGTTCTTCAACAGTAGGAGCTTACATCATTTGCATGATGGACTGGGCATTGATGGTAAAAAGGACTTCTCCTGTGAGGGCTACAACTGCTCTCTGATTAATGTCATAGCAGGCATGACATTTTCTAACAAACTCAGGGAAACTCTGGGTTTTTGGTAATATATAATAGGGTAATTTAGTCTCCCACAACCCTATATCATCAACCTCATCGATCAGCTTTTCCTCTAACCAACAGTAGACATCAAAAATTTCAAATTCTGAATCAGTCTCATGTATCTTGAAGTCTTTGTCAGCCAAGGCCACATGATCGAGGTCCACCTGAGGGCAAACCATTGGGTTAAATGGTTGTTGCTCCTTTGGAGGCATTTTTGTTCACTAAAAAATATATTGATTACAAATGCACAGAAGGGGATTAAAAGAAGAGGTGAATAAAGAAAGGCAGCTCGTGTTGATCAACAGGGGAACTGGGAGAAAAAGGAATTGAGGGAGGAGAATTATGTTGATTCTGCAGACAGTTGAAGCTTTTATGCGCCTTTCTTTGATCTGTAAAGTCTTGAATGTAATCACCTGTAGCAATAGAACACATGCAAACATAGTAACCTTTGAAACAGGCGGGGAAATTGGTTTTATAGAATGATGGGGGTTTCTGTTGACATGGCGTGGACCAGTTGGATAACGGCTTAGTCAATTAAATGCCTAATGGACCTTTAGGCAAAAGCGTAGGTGATTCGATGGAGGTGAGAGGAGTGGTTGTCATGGCGCAATGGGTGCGGCTGGAATATAACAGTCAGTGGCACAGTTTGGCAATGGAGGAAAACAATTTTTCGCAGGGGGTGTAGGCCGGTAAGTGGAATGGAGAGGGGGGTGCGAAATGACTAGCGCTTGACACATAGCAGATGGGACGGTTTCAAAAACCGCCCATCCCCCCCCCCGACATTAACGTTTGGAGGATGGGGGGGGGCAGAAATGATCGTGGACGTTGGATGAGATGGAGGGAGTGGAGATGAGGTGGAAAGCGATGGTAGGTTAAGCGATGATGGGATGTGAATGGATGGTGGGGTCGGGTAAATGAATATCAAGCGGGGGTATAGTTCGAGACACAGGATATTTGAATATGACATAAAATATGTCAAAATACCTTGGATAAAACATTAATCCTGAACCTTAGGACAAAACACCTTTGCTTTTGATTTTTTCCTTTTAAACCAGGAAATACATGAAGTCCTTAGGATGAAATTTGGAATAAGTTACATGTTTCCTCCATACTTTCTTCTTTCACTCCTACCTACCCATTTCACTATTCTAACATTTTTTCATTCATTTGCAGGGTGCATTTAGGCTTGCAGACCCAAATCCCTTTTTTTTCATAAAACTCTAAGCTACTCTATCCTTATTCCTTCCATTGACTCAGATTAAACTGT
This sequence comes from Pinus albicaulis, assembly GCA_034641835.2. Lineage (NCBI taxonomy): Eukaryota > Viridiplantae > Streptophyta > Pinopsida > Pinales > Pinaceae > Pinus > Pinus albicaulis. The sequence goes on from JAXQQM020063073.1 coordinate 37,744, forward strand.
TGAGTCAATTTTATTTCTACCTAACTACTTATCTACCAAGATTGAACTGTTTGGAAAATCCTTATTTTCAAACCTATCCAACAGAAATTTTAAAATTTTCAATCCTACTTAAACTGTATGGTTGAACAAACTAATCTAATTAGAAGTGGCATTTTAATTTGCAACACTTTCAGTATTATTCTTTTTTTGGTGGTTTTCTTTTCTTTTCTTTTTTAAATATACCCTCTTTTCTTTTCCTTTTTCATATTTTTTTGGAAATCATTTGAATATTGAAAATCATACTCAATATGAAATTGCAACTTATGAAATACTCAATCACCTTAAGACCCTATAATTTATAGGACCCTAACAGTCGTATTTCCAAGACTCTAAGATCATCTTTGTTTTTGATATTATCAAACCACCTTTCCAAACGTGGCAAGGAACCAAAATTGTGATATGATCATGTTAGTGTCTTTACTGAGATCTGAATGAAGCACCGAATTAGATAAGGGATAGAACCAAAACAAAACATGTGATTATAGCATTAAATGTGCCCTTGTCTGAACTATGATTTATTTTAGCACTAAGATTTGTTGATATAGTATTGAGATAATGAGAAGATATCATTGTGGTGCCACCGAATTCTTTGCCCAAGTTTTGTGTTGCAGTGTGATCTCTGAGATTCCACCGAGCTCCTTTCAAAATGTTGAATGTGATCTAATACTTTAGTGTCTCTTAGATGCCATTCCTTTTATTTTAGCACCATAGCTCTGATACCATGTTGAGAACTCCAGGGTGTGAAAGTTTCAAAACAGAAACCCTACTGCAGTGTCTTGATCTACTTAGACTACTTGTTTGATTAATTAATAAGTTATTAATATGAAGTATTCAGAAAAACATTAAAGAAAATACAAACTGCAGTCCACACATCTACATATCATTTACTGAATAGTACACACATGTGACATATTACACAGATTTTTCGGACGAATGTCCCCAGAAAAACCCAATGCGGGAAAACCGGTGTAGCAACTCTATAGGGTTTTATTATTATGCAGATTATAAATACAATAATCTGGGCACCAGAAATGGTTTTCCCTACAGAGAAATTTCATGGAAGTTGTACCTTTCACTCAGAAACAAAAAATATGGCTGATCCAACCCTCTCTAGGGAATTATGAATTTGAGCCCTTTCTGGCCCACTAGAACCCTTAACATTGCCTCTGCAGCCTCTGCGTCATCCTCTACTGGCCAGCGTACCCACTGCATCACCCTGACTGGTGTTGCGTTTCCCTAGCTGGGCATGTTTCACCCTGGTTGGGTCTCTGTTGCTCTTGTTGGGCCTGCGTCACCTTGACTGGGCTTACACAGTCTTCTGCGTGGTCCTGGTTGGACTGTGTCCCTCTTGCTAGCCTTTGCGTCGCTTGGTACAAGCTACCTCTCTGTTGATGTATTCTCAACCTCAGATCAGATCATCCCTTGCCAATCTCTACCCCTCAGTGCACTACAAACTCGCTCGAATTTCTCAGCAAACCCCACTTGAGAAATTGGACTTAGCTTCAGTGCTCTGCAATGTGTGTGTGTGTGTATCCTCCAACTAACCCCAAGCCCTTCCTTTATATTTTTCGCGTTGGAAAACCAACGGTCATGATCTAATCTCTTATCGATGGCTGAGATTAAAAGAAATCTTGATCCACGTCACTTAGAAAATTTCATCATATGTGTAATTTAATTCACTTTAATTTTTCAATTTCCCTAAGTTAAACTTAGGGTCCCTATTAAAAAATTTAATTATTTGAATAACTATTACACCGGATGAAATTTCTCCTAACGCTTTCTGGGTCTTGGAGATCCTGTGCGTCTTAGCTCCTCCACAAATTTTCAGAGCTAGAGCACACCCGATGCTACCCCAAAATCTCAACACTCCCTCTTAGCAAGGAGTGTGCTCTAGCAATATTTTCACACGGAAGCATCACCTGATCTTGGCATTGGTCTCTGCATTGTTGATGCTTGGACTGCTACCCTCCATCCATTGCCTTTCTACTCTATGTACTGCTTCCCATGTCACTGCCATCGACACTGCTACATCCGTACCACAACTCTCTCTCAAATTGTTGCATCATGCTGCCCATAGAACTGCCACTGCTAACTTTTACACTACAACTCAGTTGTTGAGAAGTAAGCAACTGAAGGACTATAACCCAAACACTGACAGACAAGTCATTTGGGCTGCATCTCATCACTGAAGCTCCCTCTGCTGTTGCGTTGTGTTGTCTCTCTGAAGCTCTGCGTTCTCTGCTGCACTTCACTGCATAAGAACTTGCTCTACGCTGCTAAAATCCCATCAGCCTCTGCGTTGTTGCTTCCACTTTGTTGTTGTTGCCTCCTCTCTGCACTACTCTAGACTTCAGCGACCCAGCTTGCCTCTGCTTCTCCATGATCTTCTCCACCCACTGCTCCAGTCATCCCGCTATTGTCTTAAGGCTCCCGTAGCACGTATGTGATCCAAGAGTTTGGGCACTTCAAGGATCCCACCACCATCTGTAGCTTCTCTACAGGTCAATATCGCCGCACTTCCTTGGTTCATGAGCACTCATGGCTACGTCATCGTCACTACCATCGTCCCCTTTTGTTGTTGCTACCTTGGAATCTGAAGATTCCTTGTCCTTCCTCTTAGGACAAGAGCTGGAAAAGTGTCCAATTTCACCACATTTAAAGCATCGAACCTTTGATATGTCCTTCTTACCTTGTTGTCTATGTCCCTTAGATGCAAGGGTTTCATCCTCCTCCTCCTTTTTCTTTAATTTGACTCCACCGTTGATGCTTTGCTTCTTGGTTATTCTCCTGATTTCCTCCTGACGGAGGATTTCCCACATATCCACCTAGGATGCTAACGCTGCTCTGCCCAAGATGCTTTGGACAAATTTTTCCCATTCATCGGTGACTGCATTTAGGGCCGTCCTCACCATGAGCCCTTCATCCGGAGTTGTCCCAATAGCAACCAGTTGGTCATGGCTAGTCTGAAGTCTAAAGAGGAAGGGATCAATTTCCTTTCCCTTATGCATCTAGAACAACCGCATCTGATTCTCCAGAAGCATTTTCCTCTAGACGAAGCTTCCCTGATACATCATGTTCAATGTTGTCCACATCTCATTTGTCGTGTTCCTGGCAATATGAGGGACCACATGATCCTTCACTCCATCTATGATTAGGTGCTTAGCCCGCGCCTGACTCTTGTTAAATTTCTTCAGGGGATCTACATCGGTAGGCACAACAAAGAAGTTCTCTGCATATTCCTTAATGCCATACTCATCCAGGATTGTCAGGATTTTGGCCCTCCAGATAACAAAGTTGGACATGTCGTCCAACCTACCCTGATCTCTCAGAGCATGAGAAACCATCTCTGCTCAACTGTTGAATCACAAACTCTTCTCCCTTCCACTGCTTCTACAATCAGCAAGGAACTGGATCTGGGCTTCTTGGTGAAAGAACCCTCTAGATAATGTGCTCCCTCTAACCAATGATTTCCCTCCTGGAAATCCTTCACTAATTCTGATGAATCAGTCCTCTATGATCCCTCGTTGTTCCTTGAGAAACAATTCCTTGCTGTGAAAGGAATCCGTGCTCAAGACATTAAAAAATATGTCACAAACAAGAGTATATCTGTCCCAGTTTTATAAACCTTCAAACGTTAATTATATAATCTTCAAATATTAAACCCATGCAATATTCTGCAATGCCATATTCTCTTTATGCTGAAGTGAAAGAATGAAAGAAACAAGAAAGAAAGGATTTCAATATGATACGCTGCTTGAAACAGAATTTATCATTGGAAATCCTGAAGAAATGAATAACGATAACGTTAAAATTGAGGAGCGCCCATTAAGGTGTCTTTAACTCTTAAATACACATGTATCTAGAGACCTACTGCTCGAATCAGTCTATTTCATTCATGGACATGAAAACATAATGAAAAACTGAGAAAACTATTCAGCATAGACAGAATGAAGGAAACTTGCAAAACTTTTCATTAATTCAATATTCTTCAGTACAAAATTTGTAGCTTCTCAGTCCAAAACTCGGAACCCTCCTTCTTCTTCAAATTGTCTTTAAATACAATATGACCAAAATGGTTTTCAGTAACGAAACTGATTCTAACTAACTCTAACTGCTTAACTACTAACTGTGATGGAGGCACATGCCTCGGAAAAGTTCTATTACATTTACATGACTTCATTTAAAACATGATAAAATGTGATAATTTCTAATCTATGTGAACTAATGCTCCTGAAATAGTGGTTGTCTCAATGACTATTTGTGGCTGAACGACTACTTGTGGCTGAGTGGCTGGAGTTCCCTTTTCTGTGTCCATAGAAAATCTCTTGCATTCTTTCCAGAGCTTATCCTGAGTCGTCGAAGCATTCTTATAACGATGATATTCCAATCTAAATGCAACAACCTGACTGTGAGTAAGATTTCCTGTGAATAATGTCTTCACCATCCATAGCAGGAGGAAATGCCTTTGTAAGAAGTTAAACACCGTTTCTCCCTTTAAAACCTGTGTCTTTTCATGCCTGCCATCGGCTCTGCTTTTTGCAAATATTAACTGATCTTCATAAAATTTCCATGACATGATATCCCCTTTCTCGGTCCAGCATGAAGGCAAACCTGTTCTCGTCAATTTGTCGAATGATATATCAAATTTTTTAATTATCTCTTTAATTCCCAGTAACCGCTTCTCTGCTGCCTTCCGAAGATCATTTTTTATTATCATTTTATTCACCTCCTCAGCATAAAAGTATCTATCCTGTATCCCCATATCTCCTAACTCTTCATCTGTCTTGGCATTAATAAAGTTTATGAATTTTCTGGCCCAATTCGCTCTTTTAATAGCCGCCTGCTTCAAAGATAATAGCTCCTTTTCATGCTATGAAACAATGCTGTTCTCTCTAGCAATTATATTCATGGAATCCCATTTTGACTGCATTTCTGAAATAATCTCATTACAGATGATATCCTTAGCTTTAATAAGAGAGATATTACCTTTTAACCTCTCCTTGAGCTCTTTAATTTCATCTTCAGCTTTCTGTAGTTTCTGCTGGTTCTCATGTGCTTTTTCTTCCCATCCTTGCATTATCTTGGTAACCGTTTCCAATTCTGACTGGGCTTGTTTACAATCTCTCTCCGCCATCTTTAATTCTGTGCTTAGTTGAATAATCTGGGCTTGAGGATCAGCATCACCTGCAGAAAAATCAAAGGTACAAGTATGGTTCTCAATATGGTTCTGTAAAGATATAGCAGTCTGCTTCACTTTAGTGAGTTCTTCGTCTTTCTTCAACAACTGCTGTCGCAATTCCTCTTTCTCCTTTTCAACCTCAGCTACTTCTGCAGCCATTGAGTGCTCTGTAGCTGGTAATTTTAACTTTTTCCTTAGTGAGGATATTTCCACTTCTGCATTTTTCATAAGTTTTTGAATTGCATCTTTATCATTTGGATCCACACCAATTTTCATAATGATCTTCTTCAACTCTTCATTTTGAGTTGTTAATGCCCTTGAATTAGCTTTCTCCATTTTGCATTGTCTGATGACCTTTGTAAGCATGTTTTCAGTCTTGACTGCTGTGGCATTAGTCTTGCTCAAATCATTTACAATCAACTGCCCGGTCTGCATATGAAGATTCATTTTGTCCCACAATGGGATCTTTTTAACATCCATGATTATGTTTACCTCATTAAAGTTGCTCGAAGACCCAAGGGACATTCCCTTTGGATGTGACAGAGCCATTCTAAATTGATCTTTTTCAATATCCATTACAGTCAATAATCTGGTCTGATCAGCAGCTGTGTGATGTTCTGCTTGCGCTTCTACATTGGCTTTTATTCTCTGATTTCTTTCTTCAATTTGCATGAATACTTGCTTGATTTCCAGCATCCTTTCTGAGTAAAGTTCATGTCTTCTAGGAGAAGAGGGAACACTTGATTCTTCATTGATATGAAGGGTAAAACCAGGCGAATTGGGAGAATGATCTTCTGCTAGTTTGGTTCTCTTTTCTTCTCTGGGTTCCTCATTATCTATTTCAATAACATCTTCTCTACTTCTTTTTCTTGCCCTTTCCATAATGGCAGGTGTTTGAATGCTGGTTTTTGAGGCACTTGTTTCACCTGGATTTGCCAGCTTCTCTATATCAGGCTTGCTTACATGGGAGAATGCAGCATACCCGTTCTCAACCCTTTTCTGAGAAATTATTCCATGCGGATCATAAGGCCATTTTTCTCCCAACAACAATTGTGTCCCTTCCAACATTTTTGAGACTTCATCAAAAGCTTGTCTCATGTTGACCACAAAAGGTCCCACACTCATAGGCAATTTATACATCAAACCTTTCTTCATGGGAAGAAAGTGGACTTGGTCTACATTAAGACTTTGCCTTATGAATTCCAGGGCGAAAAGTCGCATGGGTATGAAAGTTGGGAGCCTATAGGGCTCAATGCTAACTCCATACAGTCTTATCTCTGAGTATTCTTCGAATACAAACCAATCCCCAAATCTGCAATTGGGTCCTATCTGCAGGAACTCCCGGGATTTTGGTAGAAAGCATGGAGGAAGAGTTCCATTCAAAATTTTATAAGCAATAGACATGAAATGATTAGCAAATTCAAACAGCCCTGCTTCATTCTCTTCATTTCTAATCATGTCGGTCCAGAATAAAACTGATTGCTTATTTTTATTACTATCAACTATATTTAAACCCAAACTCATGAACTCTTCAACATTTTGATACAAAAATAAGTAAATAACCAATGATGGAAATCTGAAGAAACCTGTTAGAGGAAAAGCTATCAATTGGGAATTTATGACTTCCTGCCAAAAAGACGGAATGTCAAGGACCACCCCTGGTTTCATCATCAGCACAAACATCCCCAAGACTGATTTATCGACTTTGTGATCATCGTCTTTCCCCTAAATCTCCGCAATGCAGCTAAGAACTGACCTATACTCAACATTAAACGCCTCCAAACTGAATTCTTCTCCTTCAAATTGAGTTTTTTCTGGATTTGATTTCAAAAATGACATACAGTGACTGAACTCTTCGTTCGAAAGGTCTTCAAAATACTGAACCAATGAATCTTCGGAGAATTGAAACGGAGACTCATCTTCTGGAAAGCACAATGCTTGGCGAATTAATTGTGTTGATACCTGCAGGACATTTTCTCCCAGAGAATTCATAATGAAACATTTACCAGGGTACATTGATGAGACTAACCATGAGATGAACTCAGGGAAGAAGTGGGTTTTTGGAATACAGGTGGATAGCACACCGGAACTCTTCATAGCAGATAATACAGGAGATTTATCATTGTTTAGGGTTACTTGGTAATGCAGTAAGGGATGATTGACGAACGACGCGGTATCTTGGACTTCCTTTTCACTATCCAGGAGGGGACTGAGGTTTGATGAACCAGACAATGATGCTCGTTTTTCCATGACTAACAGGAACTTGAAAGAAATTCGCGGGGTAACGGATAATGCAAAGGTGGCGAGACACTGTTAAAAAGGGCAAACAGTCACACATAGACAAAAACGGGACTGAAGAACTCTTTAATAGGCTACGGGAATCCATAATAAATGCTGGAATGACGTGGAAAAACAGTTGAGAGTGGATGACAGCTGCTTTCCACCTCACCTGATGACGTCACTGCGGGGGGTCTTTGAGTATGGCGGAAAACTTTAACCCATACCCCTCGTAATGAATCCAAGCCGTTGATCACGACAGATCCAAGATCTGACTAGTCAACTACGGGGGGTCGGGATTTGATAAACGACGAGCTAATCCTTCCCCCGCAATAGCTTATCCATAAGCGCTTTTCTGTGATCACTGCTTCCGCTCAGGAAGCTGCTCGGGGCTTAATCTTGAAATCATACATATCGAAATAAAGCTTATGACTACTTTATGTACATCAATCATTCGAAATACATTGCATTTGTTTTTTATGCTAAAGTATAAATAACTTCATACTATAGCATACTTTTCGAATTTTTTTTTTTTTAATTTTCGAAATAAAATATAAAAAGGATATGCAGATAATGATCCACAACATCTGGCTCCACCTGGGGATAGTGTTTTTACCACGAAACGCTAAGAACCTGCAGATTAGTGCCTTCACCTCGGGCATGGAGTCACACATTGCTTGATGAAAATGTACAATGGTCACACCGGATATAAACAATGATGAACAAACAACTGCTTAATGCTAAAAATAATGCTTGAGATATTGCCCGTTCACAGGCATATCCAGCACTTCTCCTTCAAGATTTTCCAACATGAAAGTATTATTTCCTCTGACTTCATTAATTTTGAATGGGCCATACCACAAGGGATCAAATTTGCCGTGTTTCCCTTTGTCTTCCCTTCGTGTATCCCATCTCAATACTAAGTCTCCCTTCTGAAAAATGACTTCTTTTGCTTTCCTGTCAAATATTGCCTTCGTCTTTTGCTGATAAGTGAGCAAGTTGTCCCGAACTCGATTTCTATTTTCACTTAGTTCCATCACATTGTTCATTCTTCTGATCATGGCATTTGGTTCTGCTTGAGCATCTTGGAGAAAAGAAATCACAAGTTTTACCAACTGTGTGGGAAACAATGTTTGAGTGTCGTATACGAGCTCATAAGGAGACTTGCCAGTAGACCTCCTAGTGGTCATCCTTGTTGCCCACGGAGCAAAAACTAACTTTGTATCCCAATTCTTCTGGTTTTCACTGATTGTCTTCTTCAAAATTCTTACCAATGTTTTGTTGGAAGATTCTGCCAATCCATTTCCCTGTGGATGATAAGCTGTAGAATGGGACAATATCACACTGTAAGTCTGACAAAAATTAATAAACCTGATTGAACTGAAAACTTGGGTATTATCTGTCACAATCTTCACTGGACATCCAAACATGCTAAAGATATTCTCCTCTAGAAACTTCATAACAACCAAATCATTTTCCTTCCTGGTGGGGATTGCCTCCACCCACTTTGTAAAATAATCTGTAGCAGTAAGGATCCACTTAAATTTCCCACTGGATGGTGGATTGATTTCTCCAATGAAATCCAACCCCCATTCCCTAAAAGGTTCTTCAATAAAAACAGGGAGAAGAGGTAATGGAGCTAGCTTTTTCTTTTCTGCAAATACTGGGCATTTTTGAAAAATTTTGACTGCTTTAAAAACATCAGCAAACACAGATGGCCAATAGAAACCTGATTTGAATATTTTATGAGCAGTTACCTTCCAGCTATAATGACCTCCACACAAGCACTCATGATATTCTTTGATTATTTCTGAAATTTCTTCCTCTGTCAAACATAACAACAACACACCAGCAAGGTCCTTCCATTATAATTTTGATTCAATTATGACATAAGGCTGAGCCTTAAGTTTTAAAGCTCTGAATTTAGTTCTATTTATTGAAGGAGGACAAGAAAGAAAGCACAAATAATGAACAATATCCTTGTACCAATCTGAGCAGAGAAATTTATACTTAATAGCTATCTTCGACTGATTATCACCTGCTTCTTCATCGACTTCATCTACAGGGGCCAACAAATTGATTCCCAATGCTTGGAAATTTGACTCTGTCAATAATTTGGCCAATCCCAATCCTTTGACCAATTTGGTTGGTTTTACATCCAGGTCATATTCTTGGATTTTAGCAATCCATTTTCCCCTTTTACCTTCCACATCGCTCTGTACTAGGACATCTTTTACAGCTGAATTGGGAACATATGCTAAAATTTGAGAATGAAGGATATAAGTTCTGAATGCTTTCAATGCTTTTACCAGAGCGTATACTTGTTTCTCCAATATATTATATTTCAATTCTGCATCTCGGAGAACTTTACTAAAATATGCTACTGGTTGTTCATGCTTTTCTTCATTTCTCTGCAATAACACGGCTGCAATGGTTGAAGGAGAGGCAAATGAGAAGATTTGAAATGGCTTCAAATAGTCTGGACTGATTAGAACAGGTGCTTCCTTTAAAGCTTCTTTAATCCTTTGAAAAGACTCCCTTGCTTCTTTGTCCCACTTCACTTCAGCATCCTTCTTTAACATGTATGTTATCTTTTTGACGATCTCTGCATAATTAGGAACAAACCTTCTTAGAAAATTAATCTTTCCGAGAAATCGCTGAATATCTTTCTTACTTCGGGGTAGTGGAATTGACTGAATTGCTTCGACCCTTGCTGGATCGATCCTTACTCCTTCCTTAGAAACAATGTGGCCAAGTAATTTACCCTCCTCCAGGGCAAACAAAGACTTTTTAGGGTTCAGCGATAATCCAAAATTTCTACACTTCTAGAAGGCTTTCTGCAAATGCTGTAGATGTTCTTCATCAGATTTTGAAAAAATTGTGACATCATCCAAATAAACCACCACAAATTCGTCTCCCACAAATGCAATATCCATCGCCCTTTGGAATGTGGCCCCCACATTCATAAGACCAAATGGCATCCTGGCGTACATGAACGTTCCCCAGGGTGTAGTGAAAGTGGTTTTCTTTTGATTTTCCTTCTCCACAGCAACCTGATTATACCCTGAAAATCCGTCCACCATGGATAATCGGTAAGCTCCAGTGACTTTTTGCAAGACAAAATCCATTTTCGGCAAAGGATAATTATCTTTCAATGAAGCCCTGTTCAAGTTCCTGAAATCCACACACAGCCTTATCTCTCCATTTTTCTTTCGGACTGGTACAAGATTGGAAACCCAATCTGAATATCTGAGCAGAACAATGATTTTAGCTTGCAGCAATTTCTTGACCTCCTTTTCGATCGGGGCCAACAATAATGGATTGATTTGTCGGAGTTTCTGTTTATGCGGCTTAATTCCGTCCTTCAATGGAATTTTATGTTGTATGATACTTTTATCATAAGTCTTCAAATAATCATAGGACCAAGCAAATATATCTTTGAATTGTCTGAACAGATCTATGTACCTTTATTTGTAGTCCTTCGGGATCCCTTTGAACAATTTGATCATTTTAGGCTCCTGTTGAGTCCCCAAGTTGCAATCTTCCACCTGCTCGTCCTGGTTGGCTTTCTTCTGATTCACTGCAACGTCAGTTGCATCAAACAACCTCTCAAGAGGGACCAAGCCTCTTGGAAAAACATTATCTTTCAACTGAATAATCTCCTGGCCACCAATCTTCTTTTGCAGGGTCTTACCAGCCAACTCATCTTCATCAGTTTCCAAATCAATCTGATGATCTTCAAAATCTTCAATCATTAACAAAAACTGCTTAATCTGTTCATCATCCTCAAAGATCTACCAGTGTTTAATATTGTCAGGAATGGAAGGCCTATGTCTCATCTCAATTTCATACCTTAGTCTCAGACTAATCGGAGGCTTGAATGTACTTGCTGCAACCACCAAAGAATCAGCCATTCTATTTTCTTCCCTTGGAACAAACTGTAAGTTGAAGGCTTCAAAGTAATTTTCAATCATATCCCAGACCTCATTCCGATATGTTCTTAACCTGGGATGTTTAGTTTGACATAAATTCTTGATCTGTCTTATAATTAACTCTGAATCCCCAAACACAGTCATAGAATGAATTCCCATTTGCTTAGCTGTCTGCAAACTAATGATTAATGCTTCATACTCCACAACATTATTAGTGGACTCAAATTCTAATTTGAAAGAAAAAGGCACAAGGTTACCTTCAGGAGAAACAAAAATGAAACCAGCTCTAGTGCCTTCTTTGGAAAACGCACCATCAAAATAACACTTTCATAGCTTGTTCGAATGCAGCTCCTTATGTACAATTGCTGAAGGGAGCTTCCCTCGAGATTCTTCAGCAAATTCTGCATCTTCATGCAGCATGAAACAAGAGAGGTCATCCTTCTCTTGGCCATAAATTGGTGAATTACTTGCATCTTTCTTGGTAGCAGTTTTTTGAAATCTAGTCTCTCTATACAACCTTCTTTCTTCACCATTGAAAATGGGAATGATAGCATATGTAAAGTCCAGCTTCAAAACTCCTCCAAGCTTTGCCCCCCATGATCTAGATAATAACATACCAAACCTGGCTGGAATATCTGCCACTACAACATCCATCATAATGCTTTTGGCTGGGATTTGAGCCAATGAAACAACCATATCCTTAATCAGACCCACACACTTTACCCTTTTTGAGTCAAAAGAATAAAGATCATGATATGGCTTAGTGATTTGCAAATTCAACTCTTTCATCACACACAATGGCATCAGATTGTGGGACGCACCAGAATCTAGCATGTAGTTATGTAGAACAAAATCATGTAACAGAAGTGATATATAAAAAGGAGGGACAGATGAATCTACCTCTTCAACATGAGGTCCAAATGTAACCACTGGTTTCTCTTCCTGCAGATTTACTATATCACCTACCTCATCAGACTGAGATAAATTGATAAACTCGGCAATCTCTTTCTTATAGCCAAGTGTTTTCTTTAACTCAAGAAGAGGTACTTGAATCTTCACTTTCTCCAACTCTTTCGACAAACTGAAAGTTTGATTTGATTTTGTCAACTTTTCAGGTTCTTCTTGATCTTTCTTGGAATTTGAGTTTTGATTAGAAACAGTAACCACTTTCTCCAAAATATTAGAATCTCTAACTTTTCTTTGAGAAGTTTCTACTTGTTGCTTTTCCTTCTCTTTTTCTTCATCCATGGGCTTTTTCCCCTTATCTGTTTTCTTAGTTTGATCTTTCTGGAATGGAGTCGCCATTGGAGCAGGTGCTGCTTCTGATTCTTTTTCTTCATTGTCTTGAGTCCTTAGTCTCTTCTTTGACCTCAAATCGTACTTTTTATGCAACTCGGATTGCATGAAGTCTGTGAACTGTCTGCAGTAATCATCCCTCTCTTCTTGATCAAATGAAAGATCATTTTCTTCCACTCCTTCTTCTTCAACTTCTTCTTCTATTTCATCGTCCTCCATATACACAGCAGAAATTCGAGCATCATCCTCTCTCTCATCATCATCATCTGCTGAACGGGACGGGGCTGCCTATATGTACAAAGGTGCTTGCACCTGATCTTGATCCTTCTTTTCTCTCTGTAGAATCTGCAGAGGATGTTTTTTGAATTGGGGGTTAAAAACCCCTCTATTCTGTCTTGCAGGATTATTATCTATTTCCAACTTTACCAATTTATTTGACAGATTTTTTATGACCTTAGTCATATCGTCAATTCTCTGATCTTGAGTTGAGGCTTCTTCTTTAGCCTTTCCTTTATCTGAAACTTTACCAACAACGGACATATTAGCCTCAATCTCCAGAGCATCAGTCTGAATCTGCTCCAACGTAGGGGACCTTCTTTCCCTCAATGTGAAACTGAACTTTGCTTCAAATGCACCAGAAAAAACGACCCTTGCTCCAATAGGAGGAGGCTTCATCTCTGCAGGAAAACTATAATACAGTTTTTTAAATCTTTTTACGAAATCACTCATATTTTCATCAGATTTCTTCTTGATTGCATTAAATTCCGTCAAGGAATAGATGTGGTCTCTCTTTTTGCCCCATCTCTCAATGAAATGTCTCTCTAAAGCATCCTAATCATTTATGGAACCATTAGGCAATCCTTTGAACCATTTCCTTGCCTCTCCACTTAGAGACTGAACAAAGAGTCTCATAACAACATCTAAATGCTCAACATTTAAATTCTCTGCAAATGTGCAAAACAGGGGCAAGTGTTGTTCTGCGGTTATTTCATCTTCACCAGTAAATCTAGGGAGCAACTTGAGGTACTCCTGAGGCATATCATGCAATGGTTGGGCTAGATTTAATGGTGCATATCTATTCATCAAGAAATCAGGGACTGCCATATTTACGCCCGGGTTAACTGCTCCTTGAGCGAAGGTAAAATGAATACCAGTTGTAGGTAGGGATGAATGAGGTGAAACAACTGATATAGGAATTGGAGAATGAATGATTGCACAAGAGCTGGCAGCTATATGGGGCTGAGTTTCTATAAAAGGAAAAGACACAAACTCCAAAGATTGCTCTTCTAATGTGGGTTCTTGAAAACGAACGAGTGATGGTGATGATTCTTCTTCCGAGAAAATGATTTTCTTGGAAGCTTTCTTGGATGAGAAAATGTGTGAACTACTACCTGGTGCGAGCAGTGTCATTTTAGGTGTATATAATATTTTTGGTTTCTGGCCCTTCTTTGAAACAAGCTTCTCAGGATCAGAAAAAACAGGAACTTTTTACTGAGAGATATCTGACCTCGTATGAGGTTTCTTGGGAGACAGAGCTATTTTAAAACAAACACAGCATATTATTTCCTCCTCTCTGAACAACCAGAGGAAATGTAAAACAAAACCCAAGGAAAATCTTCAAATCTTCGATTCCCGACAACGGCGCCAATTTATGTTGTTCCTTGAGAAACAATTCCTTGCTGTGTAAAGGAATCCGTGCTCAAGACATTAAAGATTATCTCACAAACAAGTGTATATTTGTCTTTGTTTATTAAAACTTCAAGTATTAATAATATAATCTCCAAATATCAAACCCCTACAAGTTCTGCAATGCCATGTTCTCTTTATGCTGAAGCGACTGAATGGAAGAAAAAGAGGGAAAAGGATTTCAATTTGATATGCTGCTTAAAACAGAATATATCATTATAAAACCCTGAAGAAGTGAGCAACAATAATGTTAAAATAGAGGAGCGCCCATTAAGGATGTTTAACTCTTAGATACACAAATATCAAGAGACCTGTAGCTCAAATCACTCTATTTTATTCATAGATATGGAAAAGAAATGAAAACTGGAAAACTATTCAACATAGATAGAATGAAGGAAACTTGCAAAACTTTTCATTGATTCAATATTTTTCAGTACAAAATTAGGCTTCAAGGTCCAAAACTCAGAACCTTCCTTTTCCGTACAATTGTCTTTAAATACAGATATGATAAAACACAAAGAGTTTGCTCCATTCAACTGGCCTCACTAACTTTAATCACAAATCGAGAATCATTATGAGGTTACATACCTCGAAAAAGTCTTATTACATTTCATAATCCCGAGAAATGACATAATGAGGACTTTTAAATCAATCTAGCAGTCAAATGTCAAAAGGAAGGTGGAATCACATAATATTTGATTTGTCCTGCTGAATCTTTCTTTTATTGTCAATGGAGAAGATTTTTGCATTTTTTCCAAAGTTCACTTGAGTCAGAGGAGCATCTCGTAGCTAGGTATTCCAACTAAATGCAACTCGATCAGCATGTCTGTGAAGAGTGCCTTTACCATCCATAGAAAATTGAAGTGCCTCTGTAAAAAGTTAAACACTGTCTCTCCCTTTCAAACTTGTGTCTTTTCGTGTCTGCTATCTTCTCTGCTCTTTGCCAGTGTTAATGCATCTTCATAAAACTTCCATGTCAAAATATTTCCCTTTTCTATCTAGCATGAAGGCAAACCTGTTCGGATCAATTTATCAAAAGTTATATCAAACTTCTTTACCGCCTCTTTAATTCTCAGTAACCTTTTCTCTGCAAATTTTCGTAGATCATTCTTAATTATCATTTTATTAACTTCTTCAGCATAGAAGTATCTGTCTTGTATATCAATTTCTTCTAGCTCTTCATCTGATTTGGAATTGATAAAATTTAAAAACCTTCTAGCCCAATTTTCTCTTTTAATGAGCGTTTGTTTT